>VZTY01035102.1:0-12265 GCA_013400935.1 Turnix velox
GCTTACCACAGCAAAATACTTCCCCCCCCCCTCCACCCCACTTCTCTGCTTCTACCTGCACACGGAGAGCTCCAGCTGGCGAGCAGGCAGCGATACCCCGATGGATTCAAACTGTTCTATTTATCACCATCTTACAAAACCCCAGGCAAAAGCAGCCACGCTCACAGGCTCGGAAAAATAAAAGACAAGACATGCCAAAAGATTTAAGGGAGAGATAATATACCAACGTCATACATATCACAGCGAGGCCATGTTGAAGCTCAACGCGATTCCCCCCTCAGTAAGAAATCTCTCTCCTCTCTCTCTTTTTTTTTTTTTCCTCTCTCTCTCTCTCTCTCTGTCAACTTTCTGGCTGGCTCACGCTCTCGTGGTGAATGGCTAGCGGTAGTAGGAGCCCCCAAAAAAGCTCAAGAGGAAAAATCCATTTAACGAGTGCCCAGGAAGAACATGAGTATGACATTCACGAGCAACAGCACCACGATCACGGCGAAAACGACCACCGTTTGAACATCCAAGGTCATGGTGCAATGCAGAACACTGTAGTGTTCGAGGTGTGGGGCTGGCAGATTTGGAGAAGTCAACCTCTGCTCTGTAAGACTGTCCATACATCCACCATGCTAGAATAGAGGAGAAAAACTGATCCCGGTTTTGGTTTGGTTGGCAACGCTTTGTGGTCTGCTTTGGGTTGGTTTTTTTTTATCTCCCCTCTATCTGCTGTCTCTAGCTCACGCTGGATCCCTCTAAGTGAAGCATCATCACAACCCGCCAGCAATTTAGATGGAATTTAAAAAAAAAATAAAAATCAATCCTTCCTTTAGGAAAAAGAAAAGCGAGCGCTGTCTGCGAGCTTCTCTCTCGCGTCCCCCTCTCTCTTTCTCTGCCTCTCTCTCTCTCTCGCTTTTGCTTTTTAATTCGTCAGGGCAGCGCAGATAAGAAGCCCGGGTGAGTGTGACAGCTCGGCGAGCTGCTGCGGCTGCATCTCTCGGTGTGAGGCGGACCCTGGCGCATACAAATCAGCTCCGGTGACCAGGCAGCGACGGGATCCTGCTGTCACTCAAACGCCGAAGGAAGCGCTGGCTCCATAAATACGCGAGTCTTCCGCTCGCCGTCACGGGGAGCGCCGGGCGGGCACGGGGGATGGTGGTGGGCTTGTTTTTTTTATTTCTTTTCTTCTTTCCTTTCTCTTTTTCCTTTCCTTTTTTCTTTTCTTTCCTTCCCTTTTTTTTTCTTTCCTTTTATTCTTTTTTTTTTCTTTTTTTCTTTTATTTTCCTTTTCTNGCTCAAAGCAGGTGGGGGGAGTAGGAAAAACAGCGGGGAAAAAAACAGACAAAAGACCCTAAGGTTCTACCCCCCATCTTCTGAGGACAGGATGAAGGAGTTGGGGTTGTTCAGCCTGCAGAAAGCTCAGGGGGGACCTCAGAGTAGCTTCTCAATACCTGAAGGGGGGTACAGAAAGGCTGGGGTAGGGATTTTTAATAGGATATGGGATGGAAGACTAGGAATAATCGGTGTAAATTGGAAAAGGAGTGATTCAGGTGCGATAAAAAGAAAAAAATTCTTCATGGGGAGGGTGGTGAGACACTGAAAGAGGTAGCACTGAGACATTGTGGATGCCCCCACTCCTCCCTGGAGGTGTTTAAGGCTGGACAGGGCACTGAGCAACCTGATCTAGTGGGAGATGTTCCTTCCCATGGCAAGGGGGTGGAACTAGATGATCTTTGAGGTCCCTTCCAACCCAAACAATTCTATGATTCTAAGATGGAGACCTTCACTAACTTGGGAATTCATCAATGTGGGGGTTTTGTAGGGAGAATCACTTTTTAGCCGAGTCCAACACCATGCACATCATCCCCTCCGCAGTGTACCACATCTCCTCTCTCCTCAGCACTACCCCGGTTCCCTCCACACCAAGAGTTAAATAGAATTCTACAGATAGAGACTTGTAAAAGAGAAGTGGTGGATCTTTATTCCTTCCACAGCAGCCAAAAAAAGCTCATTCCCCAGTTAAATTCCTAAACATGCTCAGTGTTTTACGGTCCAGGTGCCAGCTGCTACCCTCAAACCTCAGTCTGCCATCCCAGAGCCAGCAGGTACCTCAGAGAGGCATCACACACACATGTAAAAATAATATGTGCTCAGCTGGAAAAAGCAAATTATTTTACAGGCAGAGGCAAACACTGAAGTGTTGCCAGTGTATATATGCATTACACACTAAAATATGCCTGAAAGGGTGGATCATCACCACCTTCCAGGAACCTTCCTCCTCTGAACATACCTGGGATGTTCCTGCACAGACACAGGGCCCAACAGGCACAAAACCCCCAATTTATATTCCTCTCCAGTAGCAAATAACAGGAGTTCAGAGGATTTTAATGGTTTAAACCTGAAGGGACAGGGCCTGAAATGAGCTGGCACTGATAAGTCACAGCCTTTTGTCCCAAAACAGCAGGGCATAGAGTATTTTCACAAGTGTTTGGGGATGGGACAGGTGGGATTATGTTCCTACTCCCTCTTTCCATTCAAAGCAATGCCAAATGCATGTTTATTTAATTTTCTTCCTTTGTAGCAGCCAGCGTGCTCCCTCAAAACAAGCAGGCTTTTTCTGTACGCACCCCCAAACTCCAGCAAAAGAGAGATGGCACTGGGTGGGTGAGGATGGAGCCTCCAATGCCCTGCCTCCTTCTTGACCTGGGAGTTTGAACATTGTGGGGACTAATGTTCATCCAACACATCATCCTCCTCCTTTCTGACCAGCTTTGTAGCAAGTAGGGGCCATGATGTGCTCACAGATCCAGAGGATAGGTTATAGTGAACAGATTAGAAATAAGAATAGTTTGGGTTCATTAGGGTTTTTTTCCTCTCTTTTGCCTGCTAACAGGTGTCAGGCTGTGCCCAGAGAATGGATCTGCCTCATCACCATCTTCCAGCCCTGCCTTTCCTCTCAATTATGCATTTGTAGGGTTGTCAGTCCACCTGATGCAATTTTAGACTAATCAGAATAAGAAATAGATACTAGATTTGTTACTCTTACCATCCTTTCCCAAAACAACACAGGCAGATTTTCCAAAGTCCAAGCCTGAACTAGCACAAACAGCCAGGAAACGCCAGTTTCAGCCTCAGCAAACAGAGTCACTGCTCTAAAACATGCAGTGGAACCCAGTTTAGGGGCATCTTTACAGCCTCAACAGCCTTTTCCTCTGAACTGCAAGCAAGCACAGAGGATCCTGTCTCCAGACCCCAACCACAGCCTCAGCCTTTGTATGGGACACCCAATGGAGATGCTTTATCTGATCCCCAGCAGCCCCCAGACACAGAGTGCCCCAAGTCCTGCCCTGTTTTGAGTCCTCTCAGCACCACCAAGAGGAAGCAAGCAGCAGGGTTTCACAGCAGACTCCTCTGTGACTCTGCACAGACCCAAGGAGCAAAGACCGGGCAGGTAAAAGCAGCAGAGGCCTAAGAAATATCCAGAAAAAAAAAAAAAACCAAAAAAAAAACAAGCAAGGAGCTGCAGGCGCCATCAGACATGCTCAATAGCTACTTCCGTAGCTGAAAAGGTTTGGTGACAAGCTCTGTGCTGGCAGGGCTCTGGCTGTCATTCTGCAGGAACTGAGCCACTCAGAGCATAGGGGTGGGCAGGGATTATAAATAGAGGTGATGAAGACAAATTCCACCCCCCCCCAGCTGCAGGCAGGAGGTCCCCTCCATCCCACTCCCCACCTCCAGCCTGTGCGTCACTGGCGACAGAGACCCCTCCCCCTGTCCCCAGGCAGGAGGAGGGGGATGCTTGTAGGGTGGCTTCACTCACAGCATCCATCCTCCCTGGGTCATGCTCTGGAGGAAAAGCCCCAAAAGATGGGGCAGGGAAGCAGCTCACCATGTCCAGGTGGGACTGCAGAGAAGGTTGTGTGTGTGTGTGACAGCCACAGCTACCAAAGGTGACCGGCACAAACAGATTCACTGCAGAGAAGCTTCTATTTAAATGATCTGCACAGTATCCCCAAGAGAATTTGCCACTTTATATAATTTCCCCGTGCCTTCCTGCGTGCACCACATGTTAATTTTACAACCAAAATGGATGATACTTTTGCTTAGAAGCCTTCCTGGGAAAGCACACCTACACAATCAGGGCTTTATATAAAACCGCCCCGAAGTTGAGCTTCATCTAAAGCTTTCTGAAAAGTTTCATCTGTAGAGCTAAAAGGGAGGAAGAAGAAGAAGAAGAAGAAAAGATTTGGAGTGGTTATATAAAGCAGCAGCTCCCCTTAGGGCACGGCACAGACCCTGACACTATGGCAGCTCATAGGAGCACAGTCTGTGAGGCAAGACCAGGGATGGCTTTGGGATGAGAAAGCAGTTTGGAGCTTTTGCCAGGATTTCCACTCCTGCATCACAGACAGACAACTAGATGCACACGTAATTCTGTATAAACACAGTGAGACAGATTGCATTCTGCACTCCCAAACAGCAGACAAATGAGAAAGGGCCCTACACCACTATTAATTACCAGACAGTAATTTGCAGGCGAGCCTCTGAAGCTGAGGATTTCTCCATCCCCTTCTGTGTGCAATGCACTGGGCTCAGGCATGTGACCACGACTCCCTCCAATGGATGTCTCCAGCAATTAGCACAACCCACCACTTGCAGCTAAACAAGCCCAGCTCCGACTCAGCAGAGCAAGGATTTGGAATTCAAACGCTTGGAGGGTCTCCATTCCCCTCCTGCTGCGAGGTACATGGTGTCCCCAAAAGCCAGGCAGACAGACTAGGGCTGGGTGGCAACACAGGGCTCCTGTTCCCATAGATCCCCCCTGCAAAATAAACCTCCACAGCAGTGACCCTTTGGATGCACAGGGGAGTTTTCCTAATGCATCAGATCCATCTTCTTTTAATTGCAAAAACAAAGCAAAACCTCAAGGCAGATCCTTCACACGTGGCTGAGACCTGGCATGAAGATCCCAATCCTGCCAGGCCAGGGAAACCTGCTCAGAAGTTGGCCAAAGGGGATAAATCTTCTCAAAACTATCTTATTTAGGAAGTTTTAAACAAATTCTACTCTGGCCCGTGATTCTGTGTGGAAATAAAAGCATTATCATGTTGGTCTGGACTGGATGAAATCCATGGTCAAGGGAAAAACAATCATCTGTCCCTCTTGGAGCACAAGCACCACTTCAGATCTACAGAGCAGGAGGAGAGAAGTTTAAACTTCTCATTTTAATTAATCCAGACCCCAAAGAGGAACAAACAGCAACAGTACCCAGTGGTGTAGGGACAGGAGACACACAACTGCTCCTCCATTCCCAGTCTCCTCTGCTGGTGCCACACTGTCAGGCAACAATATAGGGCTTGAGTCACAGGGATCCATTAGAGATTATGAGAAGACCATCAATTTAATTTTTTTTCCCTAAATCTGGACAGGAATTAAGATCAGGGATTCTGAGATTTAAAACCAGTGGGATTATGATTTGCTAATTTCCAAAAAAGGAGGATTTTCTTAAAACTGGGAGTTGCCCAGTAGCTCAGAGGCCATAGGGCATCTCCAGGGCACTGCTCTTAAAGCATTCCGCCAAAAAGAAAAACAAGAATTTCATCAAAAGATGAAAAGCATCACATTGACCTCCAAAGCTTAAGTACTAAGTAGAGCTCAGGCAGGCTTCTCTTTTGTCTGAAAGAACACAAACATTTACTACTTAATTTTACTTCTCAAGCTTCTTGGGCTTGCAGTTGAGCCTAGAAACAGGGTTAAAAAAGCCAAGGCCAAACTGCAAAAAAATCCAGGAGAAGTCCCTTCCTTCTACTGGACACTCAGCCAGTGCTTCTGCTCTCATTTCTGACATGAAACCACAGAAAACTTCACATCAACCCATGCCTGGACAAAAGTTGTAGAATTGTTTGGGTTGGAAGAGACCTTCAAGATCATCTTCTTCCAGAGTCTCACCATCCTCTCAGGAAAGGACTTCTTTCTTCTCTCCAGCCTAAAATCTCCCCTCTTCCAATTTACATCCATTACTCTTAGCCCTGCCACCCCTACGGCAGGGGGGTGGAACTAAATGATCTTGAAGGTCCTTTCTAACCCAAGCCATTATGATTCTCTAAAAACCAAAGGGCGTTATTTCAGCTTTGCCACAGCACAGGAAGGTCCTTTGATATCCAAACCCATCCTATGCAGTGAAACAAGCAAATCTGACAGAGTATGTTCATCTGCTGAAGCCTGTGAAGGCTCAAAAATTAGCAGAGCAAGACACTGAGCAGAGTGGAAAGAGCCTGATCCACAACACACCTACTCAACAGTCATCCCAGAAGCTGCACAGAGAAAAAGGCTGGAGAAAAAAAAGTTCCTGGTTCCACTTTGTGCCTTTATTGACTGATTTTATAGAAAGCATGGGGTTAAGAAGCAGCCCTCCTGCCCCAGGACTCTCCCCTCTCTACTGAAAGGATGATAATCTGCTCTGCTTCCACACATGGCCACAGCAGGGGATGCTCCAACGCACCACCAGCACCACAAAGGCTTAGGAGTTGCAAAGTCCTGACGTGGTTTGCTCCCTGGGACTTGTTAATTCAACTTTTTATTGCTGCTTGGCAGCCTGGGCTCACTCTGAGGGAGACAGAAAATTATCTCCCATGTATATATTAGGAAAGCAGAGGCCGGGCACAGCCTCCTGGCTTCCTCAGAGCACAAGGTGGTGGGAAATGGGAGCAGAAAGTCCTGGTTCTGCTTCATGCAAGAAGGACAAGAGTGGGAAGAAATCTCCTGCTGCTCCTTGCAGCCCTCCTCACACTCCTGCAGCACTCCTGCCTTTGGCTTCCCTGGATCTCTCCTTGTCAAGATACCGAGTAAAGAATAAAAACCATCTTATTAAGAAGCTGACCCATGGGTCTCGTGTTCTTCACACAAATTAACCCAGAGAATTAGATGTATCTCATATAAATCATCTTCTCCCCCTCTCTCTGCCTGCCAAAAAGGAGAGGGAACAGCCTATTGAATCTGGCACTCTTTTAATGAAGATGATGATGCAAGGCAACCTAATGAGGTAGGAATTCCAGCTGGATATCAGGAGATGTATGAATAGAACACAAACCACTCATTTTTATCAGTGATAATATCAGCAATAAAAAAGAAAAAGAAGTTTATAGCCTTTTTTTTTTTTTCTCCCTCCTTTCTCCAAATGAGGCAAATGAATGCCAAGAGGCTTTTACTTCCTATTCCACCTCAGCTCAGCAGTTGCTTGCAGGGAGAGCTGGCACAAGCCATGATCCCACAACAGCCCAGTGGAAGCAAGGGGTTCAAGGCCAGTTAGACAGGGCTTGAAGCAGCCTGGGCTGGTGGGAGGTGTCCCTGTCCAGGGCAGAGGTTGGAACTAGATGTTCTTTAAGGTCCCTCCCATCCCAAATCCATGATTATAAGATGGAATGGATTCCCTCTGAACAGAGCCCTTGTGCATGTGGTTACACCTCTATAGGTTCAGTGGGAGTCCACCAGAGGTCTGGACTTCTCCCCACACCCTCTACCAGTGCTAATTAGAGATCTAACATCTTGAAACCTGCTCCCAGATCCTCCTGCCATTCCCTAACAATTCTCAGCTTTCCCTTTCCCTGCCCACATTACATAACAGGCAACTTTTTTTTTTTTTTTTTTCAGAAGACATCTTTTCATAACAATAGAAACTATTGGAGACCGAGATAACTTGATGAATTTTTCCTATTATCTAAGAGCTTAGTCACTCTGGGAATTAGTCATGTTCAAAATAACAGCCAGGCTCAAAGAGATTCGGAGCAACTGTTCTGGAGCAGGAGCAGCTAATGTCATAAATACATTAAGATGTTGGCTTGAAGCATTTCAAAGATTTTTCATGAAGTGTTTTTTTTTTAAAAAAAACTGGATACAAGGAAATCAGGTTCTTGGCAGTTAAAAAAAAAAAAAACAACCTACAGTTTCCAAAGCCTGCTGTGCTCAAACACCCAAACCCCAAAGACAGGAGGGACAGATGGACGCTGTGCCCATGTGGTGGTGTGTGTGTGGTATCTCAGCAAGTGCCTCCTGCTTGGTGCTTTATGAAATATTCATATTTCTATAGCACCCTCCAAGCAATGCTCTCTAGGGGTTTTCCAGACATCCCCGATGAATAATCAGGACATTCTCGGGAGACAGAGAAATTACCAGCATGTCCCTTACCCAGCAGGAAGGAACTGGGGCACACAGCCCTGTTCTGCAGGTGGGACTGGAGCCAGGTGACTCTTGGGATTGACACAAGGGCAACTGGAAGCACATATCACATATTTACTCATGTATTTATATTTACCATAACACCAACTCTTTCTTAACCTGGACAATTTTTGCATGCTTTTACAGCAACACGTCACCCTTGCTAAAACTGAAAGATTCAAAAAGCCTCACACAGAATATGGGAAACAAAGCAAAACCCAGATGAGGGTGAAAAATCCCACAAAGAAATGTTTTTTTGGTGGAAAAAAGTCACCCTTGCTGCAGAAGCAATGGACCAAACCCCATCCTCTCCCAACCATCCTGGAGGTCACTTTGGTGCCCCCAAGTGCTCCATCAGCCCAGCCCAGAGCTCTCTGTTCCCTTTGATCTCTGCAGGAGTTCTGGATGCTCTGGGCCTCCCAAATCCCATTTATCCCTAATGCCTGGATACTGCAAGATCCTTTTCCTTTCCTATCCTGGCCCAGCTTCTCCTCACCAACTGCATTTGCTTATCCAAACTTTCAGAAATTAAAATGGGGCCCCAAACTGCTTTCTTCCATTTCTCTTTCCCCAATTTCACACTGAGCTTTTTAGGATTATGGAGAGCAAAGAGCCTTTATACTTTAAATACCCAGCGATTTGCAGACTGGTAAGTGCAGAAGAATCACTAGGGAAAAATCTAAGAAAGTTTTTTGGCAGCTGAACTGGCTCACAAACATCACTATTCACAGTGTTTGTCCCTTTTATTTGCTGAATTCCTATTCAACATGTTTGAAGTTGGGATTATTTACAGAAGCTTCCCTTTTTGGTAATGACAGTGATGTAAAATATCACCAGATTGATTTTAAATGTTTGAACTGGAAAAATGTATTTATATATCACTGTAAAAACAGACTGAGAGTCTGTATCTATTTCAGCTGCTGGCTCTGACTTTCACAGGGCCAACATTAAGCCCAGAATTAGACCCTATATGAGGAAAAGAGGAGAGATTCAGGCTAGATATAAAGGAATTCTTTATGGTAAGGGTGGTGAGACACTGGGACAGGGTGCCCAGAGGTTGTGGCTGTCCCCTGAATCCCTGGAAGTGTTTAAGGCCAGGCTGGATGAGGCATTGAGCAACCTGGTGTAGTGGGGAGCCACCCTGACTGTGGCAGGGGGGTTGGAACTAGATGATCTTGAAGGTCCTTTCCAACCCAAACCATTCTATGGAATATTTTGCTCAGCCAAATGCTCAGGGAAAAATTCTGCCCTTGTCAGATAAAAAAAAAAAAATTCCAGACAAGGTTGGGTTATGCCATGATTGAAACCAACTCATTTGATCATCCTTCCAGATCAATATTCTCTGTGAAGAACAAACATCTCCCCACATCACCAGCGCTCTCCCAGACGTGCAGATTTATTCTCATCACTACCCATGACAATTAGTTTCATCTTGCTGGGCTAGAAGCAGATCCTTGCAGAGTTTAGCAACTTAGTACCGATGAAGCATGTAAAATACCCTCGTGGGATGCCAGCATAATTGGCAAAAGATTAATTGTTTAAAAAAAAAAACAGCAACACATGCAAAGGAGAAGAAAAAGCAGCCCCGGCTGCTCAATATTATAGAATAATAGCAAGGTTTAAAGGGTTGATTTAGAAATAAAGAGCCACCTGCCATGAGAACAAAAAAGGTACCATCACTTGTAAAACGTTGGTGCCATGTTTCCAGGAGATGACTAACTCTGAAAAGGGAGCAGGTCTAGTTATTTAACCCAACCCAGTGCTGAGAATGACAGAAAACAGCTCTTTCAATAAGTGAGTGCTGCACAGAACTTAGGAGGAAATCAGCCTAAAATCCAGCTTTGGTCCAGGAATGCTATCCAAAAGGAATTTCTGTTGCTGTTCTTTAATACCATTTCCTGTGTATTTCCTAAAGTGAAAAAAGAAGACACTGAAAGTCCGTAATAATGACTCAGTGCTCAGGAACAGTGATCTAATGCTGCTTGAGATGGGAGGTTCAGATTCTTCCCCATATGGGAGGGAGCCTCACGTGCCTCCTTTGCTCAGGACTAACTCATTTCTTTACCAGAGTATACACCAATGCAATCCCAACATTCTAAGTGCTAAAAATTTTAAAGCAACTTACCAATGGGAACAAGAGCTGCACTGGATGGAGGACAGCTATCAGCACTGGCATTTGGTCAAGACATCTTCGTCTTCCAAAAGGAGAGCACAATCTGTACGCACCAAGTGTCACCCTGGCTTTGCAACACAGCCCTAAAAGTGTTCCCAGTGGCCCAGTGCTTCCCAGTACAGGAGCACTGTTTGCCCATTAAATCCCTCAGACCACAGCCATCCATCCCTGGGGAACCAAGCCACTCACTTGCAAGGGATTGCAAAGATCTCTACTGGCTTCATCTTATTGGGTTCCAGTTTACTTTGCTGTTTTATAATAATTTTTGACCTTGTTTTTCAAGTGATCTAGAGATCCACAGAGTATCTTCATACACTGCTGAGGTTGTTAAACTGTTGGATGAAGCACAAAAACCACAGCCCTCTCTAGCATTTTTTTCCCTTATTAGAAGGAGCAACATCAGGAAATTCCTGGGTAGAAGCTGCTTCAAAAAAAAAAAAAAAAAATCAATCACTGGAGTTTCCCTTTTCCCCCACAGAATATTTTAAATGACAGGCTATTTGGCGACCACTGTAATTTCTCTCTAAGAGAAGGCAAAGATGAGTCTCATCAGAACAAAATAATAAAGTCTCCCTTATTGCTAGCAACAAGAGAGAGAGCTGCAAAGATAAGAGGGTGAGGAAGTGTCAAGCCTTGCGCTATGTCAATTAGAAAAGCAGTTCACACTGCACCCATCCCCCCCCACACTCCCCACCAGAGCTCAGCAGTCACCCAGGAGGAAAGGAAAAAGGATGAAATAGTCACATCCAGCTTTTCCATCCCTGCTTCTCTCTCAGCGCAGGGGTGAAGGCGGTTTGTGTTGCTTAGACACCAGCAGAGAGGGACAAAGTCCTCTGCGGGGAGGTGTGGGGACAGGGTGGCAGAAGGGAAGGAAAAGCTGACTGCTCAGAGGGTGGGAGGAGGCAGAAAAGCCCCAAAACTGTTGCTGGGTGGTAGACAAATCTTAAAGGGGAGCCTAAACAAATTAGCTATTTGCTGCCTGCACCCTCACATTCCGCTCCCAGCACCGGCTTTGTTGGGAAGCACAAACCCTCGAGCTCCTGTTTGAGCATCTTAGCAGGGATGGAGGACAGGAGGAAGCTGCACAGGGTGTCACAGAGCTGGTGGCTGGGCACCAGAAGAGAACAGGCAGGAGAATTCTCCGCTGGCTCCAATATCATCCCCCCCCTCACTAACATCTGCCCTCAGCAGAGCCAGAACACAGGGGCTGAGCCAGGTGACGCCAGCAGCCCCACGCTGCCAGCCACCCACGGTGGGTCCCTGCCATGGGACCAGCCCAGAGGGATGCCCCGAGGCTCCCTGCAGGATCGAGAGCATGCAGAGAAGGGCAAAACAAGAAAAAACCAAAAAACCCCCATGTAAAACCCAGCACAGAGAGGGGAGAGCAGAGGGAAACACAAAGCAAAAGCAGGGAGAAGCAGGAGGAGATGTCGGTAACAAGCACATCTCTCCACGGGGAAGTTTCTGAACGAGAGACGGAGACCTTTGTCGAGATAGAACTTCCTCAGTTTCCCTCCTGGCAGATCCAACCCCTCTCAAAGCTCTGCTCCGGGCACATGACAATTGGCAATATTTTTTTATTATTATTAAACAGAGCTGTCACCCTTTAAATCTCTCTCCTGAAGCCCCTGCACTTGAGTGTTTCACATCCTGCTGCAAGCCAAGCCAGGGATGCTCTGGCTCAGCAGCAAATTCCACCTCCCCCCAGCGCCGCAACTCATCATCCAGAGAAGGGGCAGATCTGACAGGTCCCAGCGCTGCCACCAGCCAGCATCGCCGTTCCACTGCTCCTCTCCCTCAGCCTCAACACCCCACGCTTAGAAAATCCTCCACTTTCCCCCCCACAACCACACCAGTTCCCCCCAGTCGCGAAACCCACCTTCCCCCGCCCCC
>VZTY01035102.1:15269-31913 GCA_013400935.1 Turnix velox
AGGCACTGAGAAACCTGGTGTAGTGGGAGGTGTCCCTGCCTATGGCAGGGGGCTTGGAACTAGATGATCTTGAATGTCCCTTCCAACCCAAACTATTTATGATTCTAAACTGGGGATGCTCCTCAGGAGAAGCCCCATCTCCCGCTGCATGTGATGGCCTCCACACACCCTGAACTCACAGCTACATCATTTCTTTGGGAAGTGAGATCCAGTGCAAATTTCCACAACTAATTGGAAAACTGTAGGGGCTGAGCTGAGACAGAAGAGCTGACTGACAGACAGATGTCCTGAATGCACAGCCATTATTTTCTTCAGAAGATTGGATTAAAAATAAAAGCAGCAATCAGGTTATCAGGTTGTTGATGGGTAAATGGTTTTTTTTTCTACAAAGAAATAGTGAATGAGAGCTCTGCTTTATCATCAAGCATGCAAACATATAACACAAGAAAGACCCTCAGAAGCATAAGATCATCTCTAAACCACACACTGCATCATCCCAGTAACTCCAGTCAAAGATACACCCATCTCTACCTCAGCATGGCAAACAGAGGGAGCAGTTTTCTGCCATGTCCCACCCTCCTGCCTCTAATTGCTGAAGTGGATTTGGGGGAGGACAGTTTGTGTTGAGGTTTGTTATGGACAAGCTGAAATTATACCAGTTTCTCTTCCCCTGCTGTCTGTTGTTGATTAGGGCTGTCAATAAGGCTGCTATTCCACTCTCTCCTTTCCCACCCCTTGTTCATGCTAAGCTGAGCTCACAAGTAGACCAAAAGGCACTGCCAGGTTCATTCTTGCTCCCTGAGAGGGTGACAAAAGGCAATAAAGAGCAAGAGATTATTAGCCAAATCCACAAATGGGCAGCAGCCCACTCACTAATACCATCTTGCCCACATCACTGGGACAGAGATTGTCTCCAGCACATGCCATGTCCCAAAGAACCTGTGGATGAGGATGATTCCCTCTCCTAAGAAGCCACCTTTGACTCATCCTTGAATATTTGCATTTTAGGAACAGGCACACACCTTGGCAACTTGGCCAGCTGTGGGGAAGGGGATGTTGCATTCAATCAAACAAGAATACACAGAGGTTGTCCTCCCAGCACACACCAGGCAGGATTTCAACTGGAGCAGCAGAGCTGAGAGTCACACAGAGACTGAGCAGTGCTACAGGCACTACAAAGGAAAACCCTAGGAACATCCACAGTTATCAGTCTGTAGGTTTTGGGCAGGGATTTTGCACTGCAGGCTCCTGCCCTGTGATCCAGCTCACCAAAAAATGCTATTGCTGCTATCCATGAGAGGAAATAATAATTTGAGGAAATCTCTCTGTTGTTAGAAAACACAAGTAACAAAGGACTGTCCTTGTAGGTATCCCCTTCTCCAATGTCCACTGGCCATAGAAGGTGGGGATGTGTCACAGCTGCACCATCAGCATCTTTGGGGTCCCTGAGCAGGAGGTCTGGCAGTGCTGGTGCTGAGTCTCCAGGGGTAACTCTCACACCTGAGACAACACAAAGCAGCACCAAGTCCCTCTGGAGAAGCAGGGAATAGATTTTGCTGAGGTGAGCAGAGCATGTCCTCAGCTCATCTGGGAACTTGTTCATCCCCCTTCACTCTCAGCAGAGCTGTGGACTGCTCACATTTTACCTGCCATGGAGTCTGAAGTCTCTCCACATTCCCACATCACCAATGAAACCTTCTTTAGATCTTCCAAAGCCTCCTTTATTTAATCTCTCTGTAAGAACACTGCTATTAACTGCTCTCTGGATGGGGAAAATTTCCCAGATGTTCCTCTCCCTCCCCAGCTGCTGCCTTAATATGGAGCAAACTTTTTCTTTCTTAACTGCAGTGTCAAATTGCAGGGGATGGAGAACATCACCCAATAAATGTCTCCCCATTCAAATTCCAGCCCTGCAACCAGGAGCCCAAGAGGACTCTTTGGAGAGTCCCATCACACAAGGGTTTATTTCAGCACTGCAGAAGGCAGATGTTCTTCAGCACATATTTGAGAGCATAAATACATTCCTGCAGCCATTGCCTCTACTGAACTGCAAAGAAAAGGCACCAAATCCTACAGGTTAATTAATGAGAAAGGAGGGGGAATTTGTCTAACCTCTACTAGGAATTCTCCAGCCTGGCTTTATAAACCAATCAGCCACGCTACACAGCTCTGAGACACAGCCCTTCTCTTCAGGAGAACCTCAAACCCTCTGGAATGCTTTCATAATGGCCCAGAGCCTCCCAGATTAGCAGAGCAATAACACAGTGCTTGGAGCTCTTACAAAAGTATTATTATTATTATTTATGATGCATTACAAGATAGTTTCTTTGTTCCCTAATAGGAGATGACATATTCAGAAGCCCCAGATCCAAGTGTCCTCCTGAACTATCTCTGACACACAGATAGTTCTAGTCATAAATAAAAGGACTTGAAGTGGTGCAGAAAAATCATTTGCTCTGAAATAAGGGGGGGTCTTGCTCTTTCCCACAGAAAAGGTAAGGAGATGATTCTCTCCCTCCTGCACACCAGGGGAGTAAAGTTCAACCCACAGCTCACCCAAGGGTGGCAAGGACACAGAGGAGCCCAAATTTGTCTCTCTCTGTGCTCCAAACCACTTCTCCAGTCCAGCTCAGCCATGTGTACATAGACTCTACCTGCTGGCACAAACTAAAGCTGTTTCTGATCCAATGATTTCTGTTTGGCATCATTCTGTATATTTAAATTTAGCAGCCACAGTGCAAAGGGGACACCAGTGGAGCTCCAGGCAGAGGTGGGGATGGCACACAGCTTGCTCCCACAGCAGAGGAGGTTAAGTGATGGAATGAGCCACAGCCTCCTCAAATGGCTTTCTGTTTGATTTCCCAAACAAAATGACAGCTTGAATTTTGGAAAGGGTAGAAACAAACTATAGCTTTTAGGAAAGCCCTCATGGAAAACAACAGTTGGAAAACACATTTTTTAAAGTTGGGGGTTTAAGTACACTGTTTTGGTGGCCAGTATAAGACATCCCAGACGCACAGTAGTCACAGAATCACTGAATGTCAAGGATTGGAAGGGACCTCAAGAGATCATCTAGTCTAATCCCCCTGGTGGAGCAGGAACACCCAGATCAGGTCACACAAGAAGGAATCGAGGTATGGTTTGAATGCCTCCAGAGAAGGAGACCCCACACCTTCTTTGGGCAGCCTGTTCCATCACCCTCACTGTGAAATAGTTTTTCTCATGTATATGTGGAGCCTCCCACGTTCCAGCTTGCACCCGTTGCCCCTTGTTCTATCATTGGAGGTCACTGAGAAGATGTGAATTAGAATCTGTTATAAATAAAACCAGAATAATCATGCATAGGATGAGGATAATTCAGACAGTTCCAGCCCTTTCCACACTACTGAGAAGGATGCTGGGGCTATCCACAGCCTAGTCTTTGGGAATGCAGCACAACATGCAGGTCTCATACCTTCCCCTCCTCCTTTGCCAACTCACCTCCACAGTTTGCATCTTGTTTACTATTCCCCTTCCTTCTTCTCACCCCCGCCTGACTGACAAGCCAACTCATGCCTCAGCCCATTTGATTTGCTAATGTCTTTCAACTTTTTTTCCCCAAACAGTGGCTTTTTTTTTAAAATAAAACCAACCTCCCACACCTGCTTTAATTAAACCCTGGCTGTCTGTTGCCAAGGAACACACTCTCTTGCTCAGACCTCTGCTTTAGAGGTGAAAATTAACAACCTGCAGTCAAATTAAACTCTTGGGGTGATGAGGAAAGCACCCCAGCTCAGATCCTCGGGCCCATAAAGTCTCTTCAAGTTGTCTTTATATCCATCTGTTAGCACTGCCCTAGTTTTGCTTACTCAGGGAAAATCCTACGGAGGTTAAAAAAGGAATGAAACTAAATTTGAAAGAGTTTTACAAGTAGCACAATGTTCATGTATAAATTCATGGTGATTGTGAGCTTCAAGAGAGATCTGCAGCCAAAAAATAATAAAAAAAAAAAGAAGCTTTTTAAAGAAAACTAGAGCTTAATGTTATTATACATGAGATGATCTACAGGGAAACAACAGGCATTCCCCAAGGTGAGAAGGGATTGGCAAAGCCACATACCCTGCAATCACACTCCTCCTCCTCGCCTGGAGGGATGCTCCCTAGCACAGCCTGGGGACAGAGCTTTTTGGGTGCAGAGCATGGACATTCCTATGCCCTAGGGGTTCTGACAGCCCTCCCTGTCACAAAGTCAAAGCTGGAGTCCCACCAGAGCTCATGCCTGTCCCCTCTCCCCCACCTAAACCCAGTGGGGATCTCACTGGAGCTAGCTGCCCTCATCCCATCCACAAATGCATCCTAAACCCTGAAACAGAAATGCTTTCCCTCTCACTGAGACACCTCCAGCAGCAGAAGTGGCAGGGGTGAGGTGACAGGATGTGATCCAGAGCTCCCACCCAAGTCCACGAGACAACTGCCTGAATAACAATTTCTCCAAGCACAGCTTTCAAGAAACAAAGCTACTGCACAGAAGGCAAATAGATTGGTCTCCCAAGACCTCCCATCTCCTGCAGGCAAGAGAAAGCTTAACGAGCAGGTCCTATTGATAAGGTTATGGCCACAGTTCATTAAAATGCACGGAGTGATGTGCTGGAGTCTTTCATATTCACTCATGGCTCTTCTAGCTCTATTATTTAATACAAACTGTGACCTGTGACCCTGGATGCTGAGCTGAAGCTACTCAGTTCATGGTCACGTTTTCACGCCTTGGGTTAGTCTGAGTGACAAGAAGGAGAGACCCTCAGCCAAAACAGACACAGAGAGGAGAACACACTAGGGTAGGGATGGCTCTCAGAGAAGCCAGACATCAACCCTACAAGTATGGGATAGAATCACTGAATAGTTTAGGTTGGAAGAGACTTTCAACATCATCTAGTTCCCTGCCATGACAGGGACACCTCCCTGGGTGCTCAATGCCTCATCCAGCCTGGCCTTAAACACTTCCAGGGATTGAGGGGGTACCCACAACCTCGCTGGGCAACCTCTTCCAGTGTCTCACCACCCTCATCATAAAGAATTTCTTTCTTCTCTCCAGCCTAAATCTCCCCTCTTCCAATTTGCATCCATCACTCCTGGTCCTGCCTTCCTAAACCCCATCAAATAAATAAAGAAAAGTTCAGACAATAAAGACCTGAAGCCTGAGTAGGAAGGCCCTGCAGGCATATCAACAGATTAACAAGACAAGTAGGAATAAAAGTTCCCTGGCCTCAAACTGAAATTTAGTTAGCTACAGAAGCAGATTATTTTTATTTTCAGCAACAAAACTAGGACCTTAATTCTTGCTTCACCAGTTAACCCCATACATACACCAGTCACTGATGTCTGAGAGGATGTCCAGTGACAGGCACTCAAGAAAACCAGCAGTGTTCTCACCATCTTCTCTAGGATGATGTGTATTTAGTTATTTCATGAGGATTTTTCTAACAGGTCTGGGTCAGGTCAATCTAAAGGTTTCCATTCCCTTCCTGAGCATGTCCCTCTCTGCTCTCTCTGTCTGCCATCAGCTGCACCAGCAAGGACACAGCTGGGCAAGTGGAACAGGCAGGGAAAAGAGCAGCTGGGACCAGCCCCAACCTCACCAGAAGAGCTTCTTGTGCTGGAGCATCATCTGCAGCTTCAATCAGCATAAAGAAATCTCTTTGCTGAGTCTTTATTAACTGGAACTATTGACTTTTGGAGTCAGGAAAACTACCCAGAGAGACGCTCTCCTCCGATGCTTCAGGCTGCAAAAGCATCATGAGGTTTCCCTTCTGAGAGAGCACTATCTTGAGTCATCCACTGGAGCCAAAAGAAAGGCAGAGAGACTCTCTTCCCCACCCACCACACAGAAGGATGTAAATTCACCTGACAAACTGCACTGAAGAGCCAAGGGTTTAGCTCTTCAAACCCCCTGAGCACACTGCTCTCATCCCAGGCTGCTTTTCAGGACATCTCCAAGCCCCACAATTTCCTCATTAGACTTTCATTGACACAGCCCGTCCACTGAGCTCAATCCAAAAAGGCAAGTTTCAACCTTGTTTCATTTCCTAAAGAACATTAAATGCACTTTCTGACACTGCCCTTTTTTACATTTCCATCTCTGTTTCCCTCTTTAAACCTCCATCTCCTCGCTGGCATCCTTTGAAATCTGTTAAAACTCATCTGCCTGCAATAATGACTAACTCAATGGTTTCATTCCAAGTGAAATGAGATCCTTCTTGGACTTGTTTCATTATTGAGGAGGAAACAGGCCATAGGCTCCAAGAGTCTCTTGGCTTGCCAGAGAGAAAGCAGGAGAAAGGGGATTTGCTCTCCTGCTGTTCCCACACCTATGGGGTGTGTGGTGAGGAGGAGACAGGCAGATCCAGGAGGAGCCACAGGTTCCCCAGGTGGAAGTCACAGCACAGCAGGGATGCTCAACAGCAAATACAGAGTGTAAAACACAGATGAGGATCATCCAACATCTTCTCAATTTTAGGTCATAAACCAACACAAGTCTACACAAGTCAAACCTCAGGAGTGATTCTCAAACTACAGTCAAATAAATAAAGGGACTAAAACCAGCTCCAGAACTGCCTGGAAAGCCTTTCAGTAGAAAAGCCATTCATTCCTTGATGATGTGCACATCCCCACGCACATACAGAGCCATAAATACGTAGCATTCTCTCCCTCTAGTGGCTGGAGGCTTGGAAATTAAGAGGATGGAAAATGCCCCTCTTAATTCCTGCAAACAAAAGGAGTTTTCCCAGTCTGCCTGTTCCCCAAAACCAGCAAAACCTATATTTTAAATAAATTTATCATTGCTAAGAAACACAGCATTCTTGTTAGGAAAAACAATATGGCAACACCAGTTCAAGGCAGCTCCTTTCCACTAAGAGCTATAGAACTCTACCCACTTCATTTATTTCAGCTTAAAACAAAAAAAGTCACATTCAATAACAGGCATCATCTACATCAGCACAAAATAAACAGTGTGTGGGTATGAATGCCAGATGAATATTCTCAACAGCAGCAAAAATGTTCTTATAAAAGTCTGGGGAAAAAAGGAAGAGCGAGGTGAGGGATGCCAGCCAAGTGAGTTGGTGGATTTGATTCAAAGATAACACTTGCAAAATATTCTTTGTACTTTTTTTTCCTGGGCTTTCGTGCCAGCCAGAAACAGATCAGAGTCTTTTCAACAGCCTTGGGAAAAAGAGGGTGAGCTTGAAGTGGGAAAGTCTCAAGCTCAATCAGGGGAAAAGGAAAAAAAAAAAAAAACATCCAGAAGCAGAACCTGTTTGGAACTCATCTGGGAAGGGTTAACAGAGCTCCCCACAGCCCCTCAGGCTTTATCTCAAGTCAATTCTCTGCTATGGCCCCCAAGGAGATGTATCATGACAGGCCTGGCAGAGGGTTTCTGTGGGATCAGGCTCCTTGTACAACCACACTTATTGAAGTGTGGGTTTTTGAAGGAGTGGATGCAAACCAGAACACACTCACCCAAGCAGATGCCTGTGAGAAAGAACCAACGAGGCCAGGAGATGTTAAAAACCACAATTATGCCAGAATCCTATTCAATCATATTTAATTCAAATCCCATTAAACCACCTGAGCTTTTTCCAGCATCTCCTTCCCAACTACTCCTGATTCACAAGAGGCAGGTCCAGCCTTTGCCTTCCAAAACACTCCTTTGGTGGGCAGTAAAGCTTAATCATTTGAGTTGGAATGGACTATCTGGACATCCTGCACTAGATCAGAACCTCAGCAAACCTGGGCTTGATTGTCTACAGGGATGGGACCTACACCACCTCTCTGGGCAACCTGGGCCAGTGTCTCCACACCCTCATGGAGAAGAGCTTTTTCCTCATGTCTCATCTAACCCTGCCCTGCTCTAGCTTCAAACCACTGCCCCTCATCCTGTGGTTCCAAACAGCCCCTCCCCAGCTTTCCTGTAGCCCCTTCAGGCACTGGGAGGCCACTAGAAGGTCTCCCCAGAGCCTTCTCCTTCCTCTCCAGCCTTAACAGCCTCAACTGTCTTGTAGCAGAAGTGCTCCAGCACTCAGATCATCCTCATGGTTCTCTGAATCAATTAGATCCCAAAACATCACTGTTGAGTAGAAAGGATTATAAATAGGTAAAGACTCTAAGAAGCCATATGATGTGAAGGCAGAACACCATCTATTGCCTTCTGGAGGGCTAAATATACTCATTATTTTACTATATCCTTGTCTGCTTAGCTATCTCTAGAGCAGTCTGCATCAGTCCCTAAAGAAGGCAGTTTGCTATTTATATGTATAACGTGCTTAGCAATTTTTGTCACAGATCTGTTCTACACAGGGCTCTTCATCCTCATAAACCTCACCATGGGGGAAAAAAAAAAATCTACGCCACAAACTAATCTGTGCAGGTTCTTAGAAAGGGATGTTGTCAGGCAGGATATGAGTGTCCTAATGCCACTGAGACTCCAGTTCCTGTACAGTGACAATTTTTAGCAGTGTTTAGAATATGGTATGAGAATTAAGCTCCTCTGGCAGCCCTTGAAAATACTCCTCAATTCCATTTACAGTAATGATAGGGGGTTTTTTTGTGGTTTACCCCAGATTTTTACAAAATAGACATTCTCAAGGAAGAAATACAGATGCAAATTGGAAGAGGGGTGATTTAGGAGAGCGATAAGAACGAAATTCTTTCCTGTGAGGGTGGTGAGACACTAGAAATGGTTGCCCAGAGAGGTTGTGGATGCTCCCTCAATCCCTGGAGGTGTTTAAGGCCAGGCTGGATGAGGCATTGAGCAACCTGGTCTGGTGGGAGGTCCCTGCCTATGGCAGGGGGGTTGGAACTAGATGATCTTGAATGTCCCTTCCAACCCAAACCATTCTATGATTCTATAAATACACAAAAGTTGAGATGCCAAGATCATCTCTTCAAATTTTTTCCCCAAAGCTAAAATCTTCTGGAAACACAAAAGTGGCAGATGCATCAAGTCAGAATGGCTAAAGACAAATCACTGAGACTCCATCAAAGCTCTGTAATGGCATCTGAAAACACATGAAATGCACAGACAATTCAACCAAGCTGAAATAGAGATAGAAAAGTCTTGTGGAGGGCGCTGAACCAGCACTCTGCTTGCCATTTACCACCTACATCTTCCTGGGGTATTTATTTTTTAATTTCATTTTGCAGGGGGTGGGTTTGAAATGGATTGCTCAGAAAGCAGAGTTTTTCTCTTCATTGAACCGTGCAGGGAAAAAAAAATATAAAAATAGCCTTTTGGGGACAGCAGACTTGACTGTGGAGACATCACAGAAATACTCCTGCGTGAAGTGAAAAGGCGTGAAATCCATGTCCTTAAAAAGGAACAGGAGGCTTATGTTTTACTCTGCTTCTGCTCCACAGCCATATGTTGGCTGCTGGGTTCTATTAATAAAGCCAGTGCTCTGCTGTTATCCCACTTTGTGTCTGGAGAAACACGACTGGGGCACATTTTGGGCAGATAAACACATAATGGTAACACTCAGGTGTTGCTTCTGCCATGAAGAGAACGTGATGAAGTCTCCTGCAAAGAGCTCTATGAAGAACACACTGATCCCACACAACTCTCAAAACAGGAAGAAAGGAGGAGGCTTCCTCTTCGCCTCCAAATGGGCTTTTTCATTGTGAAGACACATAAAAACCACACAATTTCCTCCAGTTTTGAATCATAGCCACGTCTTGGGTAGATCCTCCCAGCTCCCACTTGGCACAAGGAGGAACAAGGAAAGTAAGAGTGTGGCTGGGAGATGCCTCTCACAGGCAAACAGCAGCTAATGACTCACATAATAGGCACAGCATAATTTCTTCAGCTATTTCTTCTTTCAAAGTAACACATCCACATTATATGGTAGCTCACCACTAAGGTTTCTGGCACAGAGATCCCCATCACATTTCTCATGACCACAACTTTATCCGAGACTGGAAACGTAACAGTTACCTCCTACAGTGTTTAATCCAAAGAAGAAAGACTGAGTTAACTTTTCCAACCCAGAATAAAGCACACAGTTCTCCACCCATGTCCTGATCACACCAGTATCCCCAACTCATGCTCAGGTTTTATGGGGTTTCAATTCCTCCAACGTATTTCTCAAGGTTTTGGGGTTTTTTTTGAGTCTGCTAAACTTTACTGGAAACCAAAGAAAAATTGGATTTTGGCAAAGACTCCTAGAATCGCTGCTCATTAGAGAACATTTTCATTAAATTACTTGTTTTGATGCCTACAGCACCAGCTGGAAACCAGAAAACCATTTTGCTGAGTACTTGAAGCAACAGGAAAGCCATGGATTCAGGAAGGACCCAGCATCGAGTGATTATTCATCAGGAGTCTTATCTTTTCTCCAGAGTCCCCAGCAAGTAATCTAGACTCTGCCCTCTGACTTGGAGGTTTTGAAAGAAAAACAATGGGAAACCTCTGAGAAAAATCAATTAACTCCACACACACAAAAAAGAAAAAAAAAAATCAACAAAAAGTGGAATAATAACTTCTGGCCTTTGTGCATCACTTTGAGAACAGCAAAGCTGGATGCAACATATTTGGGCACCACAGTGTGTCTGCTCAACCTTTCTGCTCTGTCAGTTGTTGTTCCATTCATAGCTCACACTCTTTTTTTATGTGATGCTCAGCTTTTATTTTCTGATTATACATAAACCTCCCAGTATCATTTTTGCCCTGGTGGCTGCAAAAACTGATGGAGATGGGAAAATGGTTCATTATAATTTCTCCCCCACCTGAGTTTTTTTTCTTCCCTTCTGCCCCCCATTTTTCTTCCACTTCTGTTATATTTTTAACATTTAATAACATCTCTGGCCCCCCATCCCAGATGGGGACAACTCCTGTGATACCCCAGGAATTCTCTGCTCCTATTGACTTCAAGCCTACATAAAAATAGAGCAACAGGGCTGAGCTCTAGTGCCTCATAATCCTCACTATTTTTGGTAATAATCTTCATGCTGAATCTTATAAGACCTCAAACCATTTTACATTCATTTCCAGGAATTACATACAATATTCCCCTTTTTCTTTGACAGAAACAGAGCTAGTTGTTGAAGGCAGTTGTTATTTCCCAGCCCATAGAAACACCCAACAATAAATTAAACCCCAAAGTAAAGATCACTCAAAAGCACCTCATACCACAGCCATCATGGGGCTGATCAGAAAATTGTGGCTTCTCCACAAAATGCTCTCAGATATTAAAGCAGGTTTAGCTTTATGGTTTGGTTTTTCCTTCAAACAAGCTTTCTGGGGAAAATTTTCCTGTTTCAGCTAAAAGTGTTGGTAAAGACACTCCATTAATGACCAGGGCCTTCAAACTTCTGCACAGCTCTCCAGTTAGCAGCTGGGAGCTTTATGTTTGTCCCATTTACTGTGGAGGTCTCAAAGTAACTTGACCAAGCCAAGATGCACCACAGGAGTGCATGGGAAATTGTAAACTCTGCCCTTCTCCACCATCCTGGATGTGAGGAGCAATCCCAGGTCATTCTTATCTACTGACCTGCCAGGGACAAGGCAGTGTCACTCAGGGCTGTCACCCTGCAAACAGCCTGAACTCAAAAAAACTTACCACAGACATTAGGATGAGAGCACACCAGGCTGAGAAATAAAGTGCAGCAAGCTTTGGTAGCTCTGTAGTTTCCTCACCAGGAATTAAACATCATGTTGGGTTGGAAGGGACCTTTTGAGGTCACCTAGTCCCATCCTGCTGAAGCAGCTCCTTATGCAAGTTTTCCCTATAAAACACTCAGGTTTCAGCAAGACCTTCAAGTATCAACAGGGCTTCCTGACAAGGACTTATCTGTGGTGATCCCAGGAGGTCTGACCTGCTGGGAAAGCCAAGGTAAACAGCTACAACTCCATAAAAACCAGCCAATGCTCTGTCCTCACAACTGTTTGTGAGCATGTTGTTAGGAACAACAGGGCAATTTATCCTTGATGAAATTACTTCCCCCTTTTTTTTTTTGTCCACTTGTTTTATTTCTACCCTCAAGGAGATTACTGCTTTTTAGAGTTTAGGAAGATTACTGAACCTTGAAAAAAACAAGAAGAAACAAGAAGCTTGCTGGAAAACTACTGGTATGTTCATACAGTACCATCGATTATGTCACACACACAGTCTTTTAGCACATCAAATTGCTTCGCCCTGAAAGTTCTTCTCCCACTGAGTCTGATAATTGTTTCTGCTTTTGAGAGGTGGAGGTGAATTTAGAGTTGGGTACAGATACTAGTTTAATAACCCTCCCAAGACTCCAAAACAGGTATTAGATAAGCACTAGAGCAAGAGAAGCCTCACTGCACCCATCCCTTCTTCCACAGAGGTCTTCCCCCAGCTCTCCAGTGGCCAGAGGAAGGCAGAGACAAAGCTCACTCCTCACTCCCCAGCAACATCACAGCCTGGGGAGAACAAAGCAGAGCTGATTTTGACTCATGTTTCACTGACAAAATCACCAGCTAAAGGCTTTTTTTTTTCTTTTTTAAACTGATGTTAAAATGAAGCAGGAGAGCACTTGTCTGCCAGGTCCCAGGTGGAGTTTGCAGAGTGGCAGCACGAAGGATCATCCTTTCCCCATAATGGGAGCAACAACACTCTGGATGTCACTCAGGGAACAGACACAAACCTCTGCAAATCCATTTTCACTCTTGCTTCCCCATCTCTGATCTAGCCCTAAGCAGCCTGAATACAATGGGATGTGACACATTAGGACAACGTGTTCTGTCAAATCCTGGATGAGCATCCTGCCATAATTCTGACTTTTAGAATCAAGCCTCTGCTGAAACCATGGTTTTCTTTTTTTTTTTTTTTTTTCTTAACATCAAATGAAGCAAGCATCTTCCATGACTACCTGTATCATGCCCAGGAAAGGCATGGAAAACAATTCCCAAAATGGTCTGTCACCAAGGTTAAATATACCAATATATCAAACAATATATATAAAATTATAAATATATAAATACATAGAGTATTTTTAACCCCTCTTGTGCTGCCCCTTCCATGTTCACCTATTTCAGAGCCTCCTCACACCCAGAACTGGTGATGCAAGAGCTCCTGGGGGTTTTCAGAGCCAAGCACAGCCCAGTCCTCAGTTCACCTGGGAACAAGGACATTCAATCAGATTTTTGTTTTCCCAGTTTCTAAGAAATAGATGGGGAGAGAGCTAATATTAGCTCCTCCAGGAATAGGTTAGGTGGCTAAAAAGAGAACAAAAGGTGATAAAATAGAGTGTTGGCTGCAGCAGCTGCAGGAGAGGTTTTATTCCTCCAGTCTGTCAGCCTCTGATTTTTGGAAGACCTGGATAAAGACCTGTCAGGTCTCTGCAACACCTGCTGTCAAAAGGGGGACAAGATGAAATGCACACCAACTAAAACTCATCATGCTGGTGGTTTGGGGACTTCTGAAAATTCTTGTCAATATATACAGAAGGAAAAACCTCTGAACAGACAGCTCAAACAGTTCTTCCTCTCCACTATATTGAAGGAAGACCAGGTGGTGAATGGCAACATACAATTCTGCATTCCCATGAAAGCTCTTAATGTAAAACCCAACTGAAGTGGACATGTATTTTACAGATTCCCTGCTGGGAAGATGCTACCCAAAGAGATAAAGGTGCTTTTGACCCAAATCACAGTTGGAATGGGACCCTAATCTCAGTGCAACCAGGGTGTGTTTATCCCACACTCTTGCCATCCCCTTTTCCTCATTTCTGACCCTGCCACTCAGGAATCAGGGACCAAATGAGTGTTCTGTGCATCAATATTCCCAATCTCTTTCAAATACAACTTTGCAAATGATAAAACACCCTACTCCAAGGACCCCTGAGACCAAATGAGTGTTCTGTGCATCAATATTCCCCATCTCTTTCAAATACAATTTTGTAAAGGATAAATCACCCTACTCCAGAGAACAGAATGGGAAAAGCAGGAGATCCCAAAGCTCTACCTTCTCAATTGCCCCCCAAAAGCAATCAATGCAGCAGCCCAGAGCAGAACACAGATATCACCTTCCAAAACCATGTCAACAACCACAAAAACAGCTGCCATAATTTCACTGTTAATTATTTACCACAAGCAGAACATCAGCTGTAGCAGAGCAGCCCTAACATTTGGGAAGAGGCAGATTTGTTACCTGAATTGGAGCTCCTTTTCACTCCTTTCTCCCTTCCCTCAAATTCCATAAATTCTGCAACAGAAGGACACAGATTTTTTTCCCCCAGATGAGCCCCAAAACTCAAACTTCTACCCCAATTTCTGCATCATCATTACACAGAGACATCTGCCTGCACAGGTATAAAAGCTAATAGCTATTACACAGAATATAACAGCCGAGTTGTACTTTTTTCCCTGCCAAATTGGGACAGCTGTGAACAAATAAAAGCTTGGCCCTGGTGTCTTCTCCCTGCATTGGGAGTGGGCATGGGAATGCCACGAGAATCTGCTCCTGTGATGAGTGTAGGTACCTTGGTGCCTGTGTGCACGTCACTCCCCCAGACAACCCTCTGCAGTCATTAGCAGCATCTGCTGCTAATAAACAAGGAGAAAGCCAAGCTATCAGCTCGCTGCTATTTTTGGATTAGAAGCTGTTCTGAAAGCAGAGGAAATTTCCAGTTATCACCAAGGCCTTTAACCTTCTTTGTTAAGGAAACTACCTGCTGGATGTTCCCACCAGATGGACACTCAACATACAGATTCTTTAAATTACCTGAGGTGCTATTAACTTCATTGCCAAACCAGAAGGCTAAAAGCATGCAATGCCAGAGGAGAGAAAAAAGGTTATAAATTAACATTAGCCACAAGTGGAACATAAATGCAACTCTGTGAGCTGGTGAGAGCCATCAGCTGGATGGGGGGATTTCACAAAAGCCAGTTGGGGGTAAAAGAGCGAGCCAGTGGCCAGTGGAGGGGNGGAAAAAGAAAGAGCCACTGGCCAGTTGGGGGGGAAAAAGAAAAAGCCAGTGGCTAGTGAGGGGGGAAAGAAAGAGCCAGTGGCCAGTTGGCAGGGGAAAGAAAGAGCCAGTGGCCAGTTTGGGGGGAAAAAGAAAGAGCCAGTGGCCAGTGAGTGGGGAAGAAAAAGTCAGTGGCAGGGGGGAAAGAAAGAGCCAGTGGCCAGTTTGGGGGGAAAAAGAAAGAGCCAGTGGCCAGTGAGTGGGGAAGAAAAAGTCAGTGGCAGGGGGGAAAGAAAGAGCCAGTGGGGGGAAAAAAGAAAGAGCCAAGCCACATCATCTTAAGATCTGGGCAAGGAACACTCAAAGAGACCACATGCCAAGGCAAACCTGGGGAATCAATAAACTTAGAAAACAGTAGTGCAAAGGGTCAAAAAAATCTGATGTCTTTACAGGCAGATTTACAAGAAAACAGGAGCATCCTTTGCCACATCACCCAAATAAGCATTTCTGTCCCAGTCCTCAGGGTCAGACTAAAAGAAGTCATTGCAGACACGAGCTGAAGGCAGGCAGTGGGATTGTTCCTATGATGAATACATCACCTTGCCTTGTACTGCCACCAGCCCTGACACTTCCCTCTGACTAATCCATGGCACAGATATAAATGAGCCTCAAGCAAAACCACAGATCCTTAGGAACTCTGCTCCAAAAAATCAAGATCCCAGTTTGGTTACTCCAGCCTTTCATTAGCACTGGGTGCTCCCAGCAGAACCCTGCCAGCACATGAATATCTGCATGTGGATCTTAAGGTATGAAGGGTTTTGAAACCTGGCTCGTGTCACAAGCCACCTACAAGTCACAGATTGATCAAATGCTGGTTTCTAATGCCTTTGTATCAAGTGCCAAGAATCTGAGTGTGCCTATTGGCAGCAAAACCAGAGGCAGAGGAACAGGGGACTGTGGTGCCAAATGCAACACAAAAGCTGCAGCTCAAAGGCCAGTTTAAAGAAAAAACCAAACCTAACATGTTAATTTTATGTCTATTCCTAACAAAATTGTCATTTTTCCCACCAGTGTCATAACTTGGTGGTAGGTGGTGAGCACTGACTCAGGACTTGCAAGGGCTGGAATAAGGGAAATCACCATTAAATGTTCTTTTTTCCAGGGTTGAGAAGAAAACTCTTGCAACCAGAGAATCAAAGGGCTGCAACAGCAATGAGGGACCAACCCAGAGAGGCTTTCCACTGAGATTTTGTTCCTTCCCCTCACACACACTGGCCTGAACCCTCCTGCCTGCCCTATGCCTCCTTCCCCCATCATTAATTGTACACAATCTGGAGCCCTGAATATTCTCTCCCATTCCCAAACTATCCAGGCTCTGATTAGGGACTGAAACACAAGTTGATAAATCTGCACATCAAAGCTCTGGAAAGCTGCAGCATCCTCAGGGATGGGGAAGGAAGGGAAGAAGCAGAAGAGAGGTGACAGCAGGAACTGGTTTTAGGGTAGGGGAAGCTCCCCATTAAGATTTTGTATTGGAAGAGAGAGTATTGGAAAACCTGGGAGGCTGCAGCTCCTCAGGGCTTTTGTAACTTCACCAGCCCTCCTCCCTCCCCACACAGCCCTTCTCAGCATCCAAAGTGTCAGCTACAGACTGATGTGGGCCTGAAATCCACTGGCAGGTAGTTGTTGTTTTCACATTTTTTGGATTTTTTCCACTTAATTCTGCATTATCCGCAGGGATGT
>VZTY01035102.1:34757-45251 GCA_013400935.1 Turnix velox
CCCCCCTGCCATAGGCAGGGACACCTCCCACTAGACCAGGCTGCCCAGTGCCCTGTCCAGCCTAGTCTTGAACACCTCCAGAGATGGGGCATCCACAACCTCCCTAGGCAATCCTGGTGGAAAACTTTTTCACTTGTCTTCAATAGTCCTTTTTTTCCTCTCAGATATAATTACCAAAAAATTACTGATCTTCAGACAGGGATTTCACCACCAGACCCTTTCCCAGACTGAATGCATCCTAAGCACATTATGTACCACTCCCCCAGAAAAAATGCTGGAATTATCTTTCCTCATCCTGGTGGAAAACTCCCCAAAGCTCCCCGTGGCCAGGAGTGCAATTGTTAGTTTCATTTTGTCCAAATCATTTCAGGTGATGGACTGCTCCATAACAGCTGTGCCTCAATTACAGGTGTCTAACCTGGAGAAATCCAGCCAAATGGCCTTGTAGAGAAGTGCTAAGATTTCCAGGGAGAGAAGCACAGGGCAATAAATCACCCCAAGATGAATTTGAGCTGTCTCTTTATTTAGGTTCAACCTTTCTCAGTTATTGTTCAGAGATCCCTTCAGAGCAGCACATGGAGCACAGCTCACAAACCTTGCCTTTAACTAATGCACCTGAGACAGAGGTTGTTGGAGCTCAGCAAGTTTCTACAGCTTGAGGGCTGCACAGCAATCCCCAGACTCCTGAGAGAGAGAGAATGCCCAGATAGAATCATGGAATGGTTTGGGTCCTTAAAGATCATCTAGTTCCAACCCTCTTGCCATGGGCAGGGACACCTCCCATTAGACCAGGCTGCTCAGTGCCTCATCCAGCCTGGCCTTAAACACCTCCAGGGTCTGAGGGGGCATCCACAACCTCTCTGGGCAACCTCTTCCAGTGTTTCACTACCCTCACTGTAAAGTATTTCTTTCTTATATCTAGCCTGAATCTCTCCTCTTCCAATTTACATCCATTGTTTCTAGTCCTTCCATCACATATCCTATTAAAAAGTCCTACCCCTGCCTTTCTGTAGACCCCTTCAGGTATCAATAAGCTACTATGAGGTCCCTCCTGAGCCTTCTCCAGGCTGAACAACCCCAACTTCTTCAGCCTATCTTCATAAGGCAGTTGCTCCAGCCCTTTTATCATCTTAGGATAAAGTTTTAGGCTCTGACCTGTCTTTGAGATGCTACTGTAATTCTCAAATCAGTTATCTAGGGGTGCCCCGAACATCTAAGTGGAGAATCCACTTATTTCAGATCTAACTAAAGAAGCCGGTGCAAACCAGCACAGAATCAGCAAATACTGAGATGCTTCAACTGTGTTCTGAATAACCAGCCCCACCTTCTTTGTACTTGTGCAGCAAACTTTCAGCCTCTTGTCTTGGTGGATCTAAGATTTCTGCAGAAGCAGCATCAATGGTGGGATGAAGAAAGGTGAAGGGACCTCTTCTGCCCTACCTAAGCAGCCTCCAGCTTCCTAATACCATGACAAAGCCTTCAGACCCTGTGACAAGCCTCCTCTCTCTAATTAGGTGACTTTATACAACTACTCAACACAGTGTGAGAATTCTACATCAGCTCCTGCGGTCTAAAGCACGGTTTCCCGTATTTCCCTCTGGGAGAACCCTCCTGCTTTAGAGACTGATATTTACTTTTTAATGAACACACGACTGAGGGTATTCATGTGGATCCTGGAAGAGATGAGAGCAGCTGCAAACACTCACCTTACTCATCACTTCAGTCTGTTCTCTAATGTTCTGTGGATTTTCTCCTATCCTTTTCACAGCTTTGACAAAGAACAACCCATTAGCTGTACTCAAAAATAAACCCCAACAGCTTCAAGCTATAAATAGCCAAGTCAGATAGGCAGGGTTCTGTAAACTCTTATTTTCCCCGTGCAAAGGCAAGTAAACAGGAAAGACAAGGAGAAAGGGTGGAGTAAAAACTATTTTTTGGTGTCAGAGCCAAAGAGACACACACAGGAGCTGCAGAATCACAGACCATCAGCCTGATGCTTGTAGAAATAGAATGGCCCAGGTTGGAAGGGAACTTTCTACTCACATCAAGTCCAACCATCAATCCAACTCTGACAAAAGCCAACCCCAAACCCTATTTCTAAGCTCTGTGTCTGCCCAGCTCTCAGTCTACAGTCAAGGACAGAGAAATACATCTGGATGAGGCAAGTTGCCAGATGCTGGAGATGACCCCCAAATCCAATGTTGCTCTTCAGCCAAGCAAGCCAAGTCTACAAGCTTGAATACCTTGTAGGACACCCTAAAAACTCACTGCCTTTCTCCCAATTAACTTGCAAAACCTTCATTTTCTAAAATTCTGGTTCCCACCATGACTTTTGTTTAGGGATAGAGCAATGAAATGGTAGAAGGTATGCTAAAGAAAAACCCTTTGGCATTTTAACACACATTGGAAAGAGCCAATTTCAGAACAGTGTCTTGTAATGGATGTCTCCATGGATACCTCTTTGTCTGCCCCTCATTAGAGAGGAGCTAAGATGTGTGAGAGCATCTTCTCCTGCAGGTACCTCAAAAACACTCCTAATGCAAATCTCCATCCTCTGATGGATATTTGTAAGTTCAGGTGGATAAGCTGAGCTGTGCAGGGAAAGGAAGGCAGGTTCAGGGTGAGATCTTTTTGGTATTTTACATGGTCTAGTGAGAGGTGTCCCTGCCCATGGCAGGGGGGTTGGAACTAGATGATCTTGAAGGTCCCTTCCAACCCAAACCATTCTATGGTTCTATGACTTCATTCCCCCTCTCTTCTCATGATTGCTAATACGTCCCCAGAAGCTGGGGACACGAAATGGCTTTCACACCTTACTCCCATTCCTTTTTTTAATTTTTCCAGCAAGAAAATCCAAAGAAATAGACAAATGGAGGGGCAGAATTCAGAGAGCAGCAACTGGAACACCTGCAGTGTCTGAAAGAAAGCAGGAGTGTCACCACGACTAGCCAGGACATGGAAGGTGAAGAGACAGCCCAGAGGACTTAAACCATCTGTATAGAAACTCCCCTAATGAATCTGATAAGGTCAAATAGTTATATTTTGAACAAATTTATACCTCATTAATGTCTATAAATAAGGAAAGGGTGGGTGTCAGGAGGATGGAGCCAGGCTCTCCTCAGTGACCTCCAATGATAGGACACAGAGCAATGGGTGCAAGCTGGAACACAGGAGGTTAAATAGAAATATGAGGAAAAAAACTTTGTCAGGGTGAGGGTGAGAGAAGTGGCACAGGCTGCCCAGAGAGGGTGTGGGGTCTCCTTCTCTGGAGACATTCAAACCCCACCTGGATGCCTTCCTGTGGGACCTGATCTGGGTGTTCCTGCNCATCTCCAGGAGAAACAGTCTCCACAAAGCCAGCCTGACTTTCAGAATGGCACTAGAAAGACAAAGAATATTTAATAGAGTCAGAGCCAGGCAGAGTTAACAAAAACCTCAGGAACAAGGTGAATTGTGGGAGATGGGTCCCACTGGGACCTCCAATTTGTTCTCTCCTTGCTGAGCACAGCAGAGGTTACAAATGCTGCCATCTCCTCCTCCTGGAGCAGCTAGGAGCCCACTCACATCCTTGCACAGCTTTGAGCAGCCGCAGGGAAAGGTTTTTTCCTCTCTCCCTGAGCAGTCACAGTAAGTCAGTCGAATTCACAGGAGAAATCCTTTGGATTGTTCTCAATTATGCTGATGTGCAACAGCCCCATGGGACCATCCACCCTCTGGGGATTGCTGGCATGTGCTGCTTCTTGGCTGTGCTGCCTTCCCAGCTTCCCAGGTGGGAGCTCTGCAACAAGGGAAAACCTCCCATCACCAGCCAGCTGGGTGCTCCAGCCCCTTCCATGACAAGGCTGAGGACTGAATCTGCAGGGATGACCTCCAAATAGAATCTTGGAGGGATAATGCAAGACGAGAGTTGTCCATTAGAAGTAATTTTTCCTGGACACCTTGCCAAGAGGTGTTTATTTCAGACATACTGCTTTGGAAAGAGCAGGAACAAAGCAGAGCCCTGGCAGGTTTCTCACATCCAGAGCAAAGACAGTTCACCTGAGAAGCTGCCACTGCAATGCTTTAAACAGAAATCTGGCCTAAGAAGTTTGGATCAGGAGAAAATTGGATCCACAACACAGGTTTATGCAGGTCAAAAGTCCACATCTGGGAGCACTGATGTGTCTTCAGCACAATTCTCACTGGTACCATCTCAAACCCAGCACAAAACTGGGTTCTGACTAAGAGAAATAAATGGGAACATCAAGAACTATCCAAGAAGCACAAAATGATGTCTGCAATTAAAGATGAGGGATGTGCAGAGAGACACTTCACTAGAAATAGTCACCCTCCAAGCATCATCTTGCTGGCAGCTTGCACTGCAAACAAATGGATTGCTCACATCCTTCTCTAAAGTTCATACAAAGTCCAGCTGACATGTCTCAGTCTAAAAAGTAAAGGTCAATTCTGAGTGGCCCCATTCTCCACACCTAGGATGAGGATGCCAGCACTTCACCATTCCCACGGGAAAGGTGGGGCAGGCAGGGGCAGGCAGACACAACACACACATTACATCACCAATTTAACCACACCTTGCTCTTTGATGTGCTTTTCAACAATTTTCATCAAAATTCCTCTGCTAGTCATTTATAAAAACCTTCCTCAGACCCTGGGAAATTCAGAGTGTTGACAGAGATGCACCAAAGCAGGTCAACCCCCATGTTTCCTTCATCACTTGACACCAGGGTTCTCCAACACTGAGACCACTGCAGCCACCCCATATTCAACCTGCTGGTCTTCCACATCTCAGCTCCCCCTGCTCCATCCTTTCATCCCGAGGCACACCACACACAGCTATTTCAAACCCTTTCCCTTCCTCCTGCCAGGTGATTTTTGACTGAGCAGATCAAAATATTTCTATTTCATCTGTCACACAAACACCAGAGGGTTTAATTACACCAAAATTGGCTCCCTTGTGACCCATAACCATTATTGGTCCTTCACCTGAGGCTGTGTGAGCAAAAATATTTTGAGGTTTTTCTAATGCAAATTACTTGTATTTATATAGTGCCTGTCAGCCCAAAGACTCTCCCTTCTAGTACTGTAAATCACAGAAGGGTTTGGGTTGGAAGGAACCTTAAAAATCACCTAGTTCCAACACCTCTGCCATGGGCAGGGACACCTCCCACTACACCAGGTTGCTCAATGCCTCATCCAGCCTGGCCTTGAACACCTCCAGGGATTGAATGGGCATCCACAACCTCTCTGGGCAACCTCTTCCAGTGTCTCATCACCCCCACCATAAGGAATTTCTTTTATATCTAGCCTGAATCTCCCTTCTTCCAACCTACCCCTAAACAGTTACTACCTCACAGTCCAACCTGGCACTTCTTTAACACACACAGTGATCTGTGAAAGGAGGAAAAGTTTCCCCCAGTCTGTTACAAGTTGGTAGACAAAAAAAACACCCTTTGTACAGGTTGTATCTCAGCACTGAGACATTTGGCACATCAGTTGGTCCCTTTAGACACTGCCCTGCCAACACAGGGGCAGCTCTTCAGAGGCATAAAGAGCACAGAAGCATTTGTGCTCAGTGTTGAAAATAGGTTTTTCAGACCTTCAGGCTGGAGATAGGGCTGGGAGAGACAGATAATGCCATGGAGTCAGGAACCCTAAATAAACACCGATGTCCTGCAGCTTGTGAAAAGCTCAGAGGAGGTGCTGGCACTTCTCAAAGACAGGAAGGAAATGGTGTGATTTACAGAGAGCACTTCAGAGCCTCCAACACCACTAATATTTTAAAGGGCAGACTTTTCTGAATGTTGAGCTGCTGATTTCTCTAGGAATTCCCCTCCTGCCGCAAAGCTTTGTTGTGCATACAGAAGATGTTTCCATTCAGGGAGAAAGCTCTTTATTACATAAGGAAAATTCAGGAGAGGATTCCTGGTTTCCACCTCCCTCTCCTAAGAGTGGCAAGCCTGGCCTTCCAGCTACCAACCAAGCACCACCAAACTATGGTTTCCTGAATCAGAACAATTATTATGCTCATGACAGGCATGGCAGCAGTTTTTATAGAGTCATAGAATGGTTTGGGTTGGAAGGGACCTTGAAGACCATTTAGTTCCAGCCCCCCTTCTGGGGGGATACTTCCCACCACACCAGGTTGCTCAGTGCCTCATCCAGCCTGGCCTTAAAAACCTCCAGGGATTAAGGGGGCATCCACAACCTCCCTAAACATCTCCTTCAAAGCAGATGTGAAGAAAGCAAAAAGCCAAAGCCAGGTTCTCTGCATTGAAGACCACACTAGAAAGTTTGGCAACTGAGTAAAAAGGATCAGAAACTCCACAGAGGTCAGAGAGTCAAGAGCAGATAATTCTTTTCCACTAAGGCCATCCTACATGACCTGGAGGAAACCACATGGCTTTTCCATGTTCTATTTACCTGTTCAGCACGACATGAAACTGAATGAATGACAGCTCAGAGCCATCGTGGTGACTGGGGGAAAGCTCTGTGACAGCAGACCTGCCAGCTCCCCTCCGTGTCTGCTTCTGGGATATGACATTCTTGCTGTCACAAGACTTTTTTTTAAATTCTTCATTAATTTCCTCAATAACTACAGCTTTCTGAATACATTTTAAGACAAAGACACGCTTGAATATTAATGCCATCAAAAAATAATGGGAGTTGAAACTGTGTCCTTGATCATGTCTAGACAGAAGCAGATATAATGGATTTCCAGTATCCAGGTAGCGGATATAAATAGATTAATGTTACTCAAAGAACATCTTTATGCATTATCCAGAGAGGAGGGATCCTATAGAACAAGCCCTAAGCAATACTTGGTGTCTGATGAAGAGCAGACTATTCAGCTCCAGTTTTGCTGTAAGAAACATTCCCACTCAGCCAGGAGTTCAGCCACAGAAAGACCTTCATCAAAAAAGAGTGGAAAAAAAAAAAAACAACCACAAGAAAGGAAAAAAAGAAAAAGACCAGGAGCAGGTTCATCTCTGAGTTAAGGTTTTTCTGGGTGTAAGCCTGGGGGAATTAACTTGAACACTCTATTTCAGCTTCTTTTTCCCTTTCACTTCTGCACAAACTTGAATCTCTCTCCTGTCAGACTTTGATGGCTTTATGTAACTGTTTAAAAATTGAACAAGCTTCTTAACTTAGGTTTAGCAGAACACACTTTTTTGCCTCTCTCTCTCTCTCTCGAACGCACATTAAGAATAAAGATTTCTGGAGAAAACAAGACCTTTTCCATCCTCTGACATCAGCCCCGACAGTACATAAAGCCTCGTCCTTGAGGAGTGTATTTTTTTTTTTTTGTACATTCTGTTCCAGCAAAAGTCAAAGCATCCACAGCCCCAGTGGGCTCAATAACTGGTGGCTGGAAAGAAAGACTCACCTCAAAGATAATGCAGAGGTTCACCACCACAGCAGCACCCACAGTGCAACACTTCAATGGGGAAGAGGATCCTAGAAAGCAGTAATGAGGAAAGAAACCCAAAAACGTGGCAGCAAAAGCCCTGAGTGACAAGCAATTCTTTGCCCCATGTGGCATCCCAACAAACAGCCTGTTATCAAGAGAATAATTTTTAACTTTTTCTTTTTGGAATCCAGGATAGAAAAGTTTCTGTTCTGGAGAGTGAAAAAAAGCTCGAGAAGAAACTACCCCAAGGTTAGAAAAAAAAAAAATAGGGGTAAATAAACCCCACCCTTTTCTGTTTGTTTGTATTTCTTAATTACACCACTTTGAAAGCCAGAAGTGTGTTTGTTGATGCTTTAGGTTTGCAGTGCTGGTGAAAGAGGCTTTGGGGAAACCCAGTAAAAATCTTCAACAGCAAGATTCATAATTAAAACCCTTCCCTTTTTTTGCTTTGCCTGTTATTGTGTCTCTGCATTTGCACTGTGGGCTTTTTAGAGCAAATGCTGCTTCTTGGTGTTTAAACAAGCTCAGAACAGAGCCTGGACCAGAGGCCAGGAGCTACATCCAACCACAAACACAGGGCATGGCCATCTTTTACTCCAGATGGTTCACTCCCAGCTTGGAGCAAGTCCATCAAAAGGCACCAACTGAGAACTTCACCCAGCCCCAGATTTGGGGGACAACGTGGAAAGTGCACCCAGTTCTGCCCAGGGTCATCATTCAGGCTGCTTAACCCCAAAATGACAGCAGACCCATGGGAGCCACCACTCAGCTCAATCACTTGGTGTCAAGCAAGAGTTACCCAGCACCAAACTTCTGACCTACTTGTGTGTGATGTTTCTTCCACCCCCCCCCAACTCCTGCCCTCAGTCCCCAATTAAATCTGTGCGAGATTTCCTCAATTAGCCTCTTCCTGCTAATGGAGGTGGAAAGAGGATGCCATAACAATGTATTCCCCTGGCAAAGGTTCAAAATAAATCTTCAGAATTAATGCTGAAGAGTGCAGGATGTAGAAATATTTTAATTAAACATAAACCTATAGAAATGAGGAGCTCCATTTAGGAGAAGCTGGTCTTTAGCTGTGACCACAGCACTTAACCTCTCGGCCAGGCAGTGAGAATCCTCGTGCTCTTACTTAATTGGCAGGCCAATAAATTAGCACTCATCTCCCCATGCTGATGTTTAGCTGAGCTCAGCTGTTTCACAATACAGCCATATTCAACCAGCACAACTCAAACAGCAACCTGGATGGGAATCCTGCTTGGAAAAACACTCAAGTTTGAAAGAGGCAAATCTTGAAATAGACACTACGTGATAACAAAACTTGGATGGAGGACTTAAACAGTAAAAAAAAAAAATAATTAAAAATCTGTGTTTCGACACTCTTGCAAAAGTTTATTCACAGCCTTGGAAAGAGGAGCTGCAGGAATAGACAACTCCTTTTCGAACACATGAAGTAAAATATTCTGAAGGCACTCAATTTTGGATGAATATAGAGATGGTTTGAACAAAATTTCTAATTGTCTGAAGTCTGTGAGGAATAGATACTGAAGAGTGCTTGGGAATTGCTTTGCCCATTACAGAAGAAAAGACTCTGTTTAATTTCACAGGCCTCTTTTGCCTCATTCTAGAAAGCATTGAGAGATAAGAAATTGCACTTCTTCATAAAAAAGGGGGATTTAATCCAATGGAAACTCCATCTGCACACCTACAAGCTGCATTTTCCATACCTGAGCTCCTACTTTAATCTCCTTTACTCATCCAAAGATGCATCTTGGGCCAGAAATGCTGTACCATCTCTCAACAGCTAGATAACAAACTATAATTAAACACATCACTGCAAAGAGAGAGCTCCATGTAGCAACATTACAAAAGAATGAATTGAAAAAAAAAAAGAGAAAAAGATTTAAAGCCTGATGGAGAACAAAATGCAGCATCTTAAGGGAAGCTGGACCACATTCCTGCTGCAAATCCCCAGTAAACTTCACAGGCAGCACATCCACAAGCACACAGCAAATAGCCAGCAGGGCCATTTCAACATTATTTAGGGCACTGCAGTGCTGGAGGAGGCTGAAAAGAAAAGTGAGGAAGACTTAAGCCAAGGTAGCAAAGGAAACATCCAAGCAATGAGATGTGAAACCATCTCCCACAGCAAGGAACCAAGGGGTTATTTAAGAATCACACAAGAGTGCAGAAACTAACAGGCTTTTGCTGTGCTGGAGATGGGTCAAGTAGAAGAAAAAAATGAAGGGAAAAAAAAAAGTTTTAACCACTCTCCAGGATTTCTTCATGCTGAGTGGGACCTGGATGCTAAAAATTAACACCCTTGGGAACAGAATGCCATTTCTCAAATCCCTTGCTCTTCTTTTCATACAGGAAAGGCCATGACTTCCATCCCAGTGAAATTATAAGCAGCAATTCTCTGTTTGCCTCTGGATAACACAGTCTCTAAATACCTCCTGAGAGGCTCCAGACAAGCTGCAGCTTCCCTTCCCATCTCCCTCCCCTCACTGTTTGCTGTTCCTACACCAAAGGCCTCTGTTTCCACCTTAATGCACATCTACTGAAGCTATTTTTGGCCAAGGGTGACGTGGCTCTGTTTGCATAACTGGGTTCCCACCTCATGATCTGCCGCTCTAATAGTTTGCTAAAATAATAGCTGGAATGTCCAAATCCCAGAGAAGTTCAGTTTGTCTCTAGCATAAAGCCAAAAGAAGAAGAAAATTGGAAAGAAAGCTGCACCTGGGTTGGGGCAATCCCAAGCACAGATACAGGCTGAGCAGAGAGTGGCCTGAGTGCAGCCCTGAAGAGAAGGATTTGGGGGTGGCAGTGGATGAAAAACTCAACATGTGCCACCAGTGTGAGACTGCAGCACAGAAGCCAACCAAATCCTGGGTTACATCAAGAGAAGTGTGACCAGCACATCAAGAGAGGTGATATTGCCCCTCTACTGCTTCTGGTGAGGCTCCACCTGGAGTTACTGTGTCCAGTTCTGGAGCCCTCAACATAAGAAGGACACTGAGCTGTTGGAGCAGGTCCAGAGGAGGCGAGAAAGCTGCTTAATTCTTGGGTAACGGAAGTTCCTTCTT
>VZTY01035102.1:78769-90420 GCA_013400935.1 Turnix velox
ATCTAGTGGGAGGTGTCCCTGCCTATGGCAGGGGGGTTGGAACTCGATGATCTTTAAGGTCCCTTCCAACCCAAACTATTCTATGATTCTATGATTCAATTCCTGGTTATATGGGGGATCTGAGGATTCAAACAGGTCAGTGACACCTGCTGTGCTGCTGCACCCCAGGATATCCATCTTGGGACAGGGAGGTGGTTCCACACAGGATTGCTTTGGGGCATGTGAAAAACATTACCTGGAGTTTCTACAAAAGTATCTCAACTCCTGTGTGCCTGGCCTGGTCTCTGGTTTGGGTTTTATACCCCAGAAATGCCTTTAGGGGTCTGACACCCACCTGCACCTTACCTTTCTCTCCCATCAAATGACCATCCCACAGAAGTCACAAAGTGACTCCCAGTCACCTTTCTCCTCCCTTCCTCCAGTAGCAACGATGAGAAATAGTCCTTATTTGTACCTATAGTCACTTACACACGGGCCAGGAGCACACAGCCCAGTTTTGGGGGTCAATACTGCCATGGCTGTAGGTGTCACCCTGCACTGGAGCAGCCCAGCTCAGCCTCACATCCCCATCCTCTAATCCAAGACTTCAAAACCTCAGTCTGTAGCTGCCAGCCCCTCTCACTGCCCCAACAGCAGGATCTAAACCAAACAAGCAGCTTTCAAGCAGACACCAGGAGCACATCTCCTGTGGGGAATGTCACACGGGGCTTTGCCCTGCAAAAGGGGCTGTCAGCTCCCATTCCTCACGCCCCACAGCCCTGCTCCAGCCAGGCCCACTCTGCTGGGTGATGGTGGCTCCAGACACGGGGAAGCACCATCAGATCAAATTAGCATCATCACCCATGAGCTTTTTCATCTCTCAGTCTCTCAGCTGAGCTCTCACCACACAGCCCAGACAACGGGATGGGGCTGTGCACATACCCTGGTGTCTCCTCTGCTTCTCACCCTGCGCTCTTCAAGGACAAACATAGCTCTTTTTTAGGGTTAAAAAAGCCCACCTGAGAAGGAGCAACTAAAGGCTCCCTTTGTCACCATTTTCAGAACAAAGCCTGAATCTTTTCTTGGTTTGTTTTTTTTTTCTGGTTTTTTTTTTCCAAGCATTAGGCATCTTTCTATTTCAAACTTTACTATCTCCTGTCCAGTAACTCCTTCTCAGCAGCAAGTGAATTACTGTGAGGGTAATGAGACACTGGAAGAGGTTGCCCAGAGAGGTTGTGGATGCCCCCTTAATCCCTGGGGGTGTTTAAGGCCAAGGCTGGATGAGGCACTGAGCAACCTGGTCTAGTGCCTCACATGGCAAAGGGGTTGATCTTTAAGGTCCCTTCCAACCCAAACCATTCTATGATTCATTGCTGCAGGTGACAAAGACAAAAGCAGGCAAGGACAGACCAGTAAAACCTAAAAGCATCCATTGCACCCCCCTCTGAAGGTGCATCTCCCCACCTCCAGGGACAAGCCCAGCATGCCTACACCTTCACCTGTGTTTTAAAAGCACAAACACAAAGAGGCAACATCCAAGTTTTGTAGGAATTTAGATATACAAACATCCAAAAAGCCAACACACTGATTTGCCAGCTCAGGTCACACAAATTCTTTATCCATGACAGCCTTTAGCTAACACAGAGCAGCAGATCAGCAGCAACAAGCTCTGGGAAGCCCTGAACCTTCAGAGCAGCACCAAGCTGAGCATCCCACTGCAGATACAGCTGCACACCTTGGAAAAGAAAAGCATAAAGGTTTTTGCAAGGACACTCGCCCTATTTGGAATCACAGGACCAGCCCACAGCGAGTTGAGGCTCACCAGCTCGTGTTTTCTCCATGAGTAGGCTGAAACCCTGCTGAGCTGGTGCAGGAACTCCCAGGCTGGTGCTGGACCTGCCTGCACAAGCACAGGCTCAGCCCTGCTGCCAGCCTGGGCAAAAGCTGCTGAGCTTTCTGGCTCTTATTCCAGCACCCTGTCTTTTCTTTGGCTGGAGCCTGCACTCTGTACTGAGATGAAATCACCTGGTTTGGGGATATACACACTGGCATCTTTAGATCTGGCCAGCAGATTTAGAGAGGTGATTCTGTTCTGCCTCGTTGCTCTTCACTCAACACAAGAAGGACATGGAGCTGTTGGAGAGGGTCCAGAGGAGACCATGAGGATGATGGGGGGGTGGGGTGGAGCTGAGGGTGTTCAGCCTGGAGAAGGATCCCAAAGAGACCTCAGAGTGACCTCCCACTGCCTGAAGAGGCTTACAGGAAAGCTGGGGAGGTGCTGTTTGCCAGGGCATGGAGACACAGGATGAGGGGCAATGGTTTGGAACTAGAGCAGGGCAGGGTTAGATTAGACATGAGGAAGAAGCTCTTCCCCGTGAGGGTAGGGAGACACTGGCCCAGGATGCCCAGAGAGGTGGAGGAGGTCCCATCCCTGGCCAGGCTTGCTGAGGCTCTGAGCAGCCTGATCTAGGGCAGGATGTCCCCATCACTGCAGGAGGTTGGACTAGATGACCCTTGAAGGTCTCTTCCATCCCTGCCATTGGATGATCTTTCCTTCCTGTAGTAAAATGAACAGGCTCTACCATACATAGGTTGTATCATCTCCCTGAAGTAAAATCCTTGAAGGAGCCAATCCTTCCTGTCTGTCCCATTTGGGAAGCATCAAAGGAGTTCTCAGAGCCATGGTCATACCCAACCATTTAGCACAGGGGCTGCAGCACGTCTGAGGACACTGGGACAAAGACAGCAAAGTGTTTTGACAGGTCCCAGCAACAGCACCTTCCCACAAGAGCCTCCACGTCAGCAGTGTGGAAAAAGTGACCCCATCTTCCTTCCAGGAGACAAAAGAAATGCTTTAAAAAAAGAAAAGTTTGAGAGTACAGGCTTGTCCAGCAGAAAATCTGAGCAAAAGTCAACTCCCACAGAAGCCAGAGGGATCATTCATTGACTTCAACAGCTCTTAGGCTTTTTCTTGTTTGTACACAGCTAAGGGGAAGATGCATTTGAAGACAGACAAGGAGATGGCAGGGAAACCATCACTGGCACTAGCAGAACAGCCACGATTTCACAACTCCTCCCAGCAAGAAAATCAAGCAGAGTGACACAGTCAGCCTGCCAAAAATCATCTCCCCAAAAGACACAGCAGCTGGGAAGGGTGACAAAAACAGGTTCAGGGATGTCAGGAATGAGGCAGAGAGGGAAGCACCCATGAACTCAATTAAACTAAATCTTTTGCATCCTCACCTCAAAGGCATACACCCGTGTTCAGTTTGTTTTCAACACCAAGAGAAGACAGAGTTGAACTTTCCACCCAAGTGGCACCTCTTTGTCCCATCTCTGAGAAAAGGAACACTGACTCCCTACTTTCCCAGCTGGGTGCCATAGCAGAGAAGGGGCAAAGGAAGACATAAATGAATTAAGCAGCAAATTTGGGAGCTGAGTTACACTCTGAATATGAAGCATTGAACCATTGCCACAGCAACATGGATTTAGAACCTCCAGGCCAGATCTGGCTGACATTTATCCAGCTCAAAACACAGCTCCCCATACCCTCAGATCTGGAAATCACTACTAAAACTGAAGCTAAAGCCCTGCTTGTTACCTCCAGTAGAAAGAAAAAGCAGATCAACATAGGGTTCCAAAGGACACTGTGCTAGATTCTGTAGATCATCTCCCAACTTTATACCAAAATAGTGACTCCTTCCTGCTGCCAGCACAAGTTGTGCCTCCTTTTGGGAGCATCTTCCCCTAAAACATCTATGTTTTTTTTTCACCTCTAGCTGTAAATAAAGGTGAAACTTTCCAGGAATCAAAGCAAGGTGCCTGGAAAGATTACAAAGTAATTACTACTCAGAAAGTTCAAGCCTGAAACCAGGTGAACAGACTCCCTGTGTTTATCATGGACAGTTTATATGGCATTGCCCTAATTCTTCATGGCTGCAAACCCCACTGATTATAATCAAAGGAGAATTAAAAATTACAAACACACCAGCCTGGATCACACAAAGCTGCCATACAGCCCACTGCTTCCTCCTGTGCCCTGGGCAAGGGCAAACACATGGAGGATGGAGGTGAGAACTTCACTGCTGAGCAGTTATGGAACAGGCTGTGCCTTGGAGAAAGTAATTTTTACCTGTGTCAGACATGAGTTGGCTTCTGTCCTGAAATATATATATTTACCTCCATTTCAAGCAAGTATTACTACCTAATGCAACTAATTACCTTAATAAAAGCTTATTAAAACACTCATCTTTAACTTATTACAGCAGAAAGTGGCATAGACCAGTTACAGACCAGAGAGAGACAGAGACCAGACAGGCGAATATTGCCTACAATGTGCCAAATAAGAAACTTTTTACTGTGAGGGTAGTGAAACAATTGAACAGGTTGCCCAGAGAGGTTGTGGATCAATCCCTGGAGGTGTTTAAGGCCAGGCTGGATGAGGCACTGAGCAACCTGGTATAGTGGGAAGTGTCCCTGCCCATGGCAAGGGGGTTGGAACTAGATGATCTCTAAGGTCCCTTCCAAACTAAACCGTTCTATAAATCCAGTTGGTTGCAGAGAGACCTAACACAGCCTGTCTTCTGATGGTTTTTTTCATCATTTAACTCATCAAAACTTTGCAACTCAGCCAAAGGACTGAGGAAAAGTCACCCTGGGAAGTGCTCCTGGCTGGGAGCGGGAGAACCCCTGGGAGAAACCAGCTCCCTGCACAAGGCTCTTATCGCTCTGCTGGGACTGGAGGAGCAATAACAGGAAGAAATTGTTTTGGCAGGACTTAACACCATGTAAACTCAACAGCTGCTGTGGTGTAAAATCCCACTGGAAAACAGGGGAAGCCATCACCCCCCATGGTCATGGACAGCAGCTCCCATGGCTATGGTGGCTCCTGTGCATCCACCCCAGCCACGCTCAGCTGTAATGGTGAGGTGGCATCATCTCCATGATGTGAAAATGCTTCCTTTTTGCAGGCCACCAGCAGACAAAAGCCACCACCTTGAGCCTTGCTTCATCTCCTGGCTATCCCCATTATCTACAAGTGTTTGCTCTGAGTATGATGGCAGAGGGTCACCAAGGGACACGGTGTGTGTTGCTGCTGGTGTCTTTTTCAGCTCAGGTCTGTGGAGTAGAAACCAGAAAGTGGAGAAGTTCAACAGCATTCCTGGGTGCAGAGCACATCCTGAACTCCTGGCAAAAAGGGATGAGAAGGTGGTAACCTGCTCTGAGGTTGCTGCTGGTGCTTGCCAGGAAGCCCCCTTCTAAACCTAACTCTTCATGCTGCTCAGAAACTCAGTGGATGATCTCCTCTTTTTCTCTTCACCTTCCATCACTGCAGCAGGACCCCAGAGCCACCTTCCAGTCACCCAAATCCTCACCAGAAGGATGGTAGGAGAAGATGGGCACTGCCATGGTGAGACCCAACACCAGCCACTTGACTGAAGTAGAGAGTTATGAGGCTCTGGACCACGCTGCTGAGGCTGGATGTGTGGCTTCACTTCAGCTGAACAATTCCAGCCCTGAGGGCAGATGCTCACATGGGTGGCATTGTTTTGTTGGGCTTATTTTTTGCACACAATAGACATTTTTCATACTTGCTGAGTGAAAGGGAGGCTGTTCTAAACTGATTAATGCTTCTCTCCAACAAAGTGAGTGCAGGGGAGGCCTCTGTCAGACAATGCCAGCCCAGTTGCAGTGGGACAGCATCAGCTGCAACCAGCACTCGAGGAACAGCAGGGACAAGTGAGCTACAACCACTTTCTGTGTGGCTTGTTCAGACAAGGGACACAGGACCGCTGCCACCAGGCTCTCCATCCCTCTGCCAGGCACGTGCTTTGCTCCACTCACTCCTCACTGCAGCATCACAGAAGCTTCTCAGTTCATTTTCTCACACCAGGACACAAACATCCTGCTTCCAGGGTCCAGCAGAGTCCTCTCAAACTGGAGCTGGGATGCATCCAAGTGACACCAGTAGCTTGCACCAGCACATCTCCTGCTGCCCCACCACCAGGGCTGCATCCAAGGAGGCTCCTCTCCTCACCTCCACATTCTCAATGGGGCACCAGGACCAAGACAAGGCTCCAGTGGTACAATCCCTCCCCTCCTGCACAGGACAGGTCACTGACAGCTCTGTGCAGACCAGAAGGGTGGTGGGTCTCCATCACCCCTGGTTGCATTCCTGAGTGATCTGCTCTAGGGTTGGATGAGCTGGTCTCCAAAATCCCCTTGAGGGGTGAGCAACCATCTCCAAAGTGAGGAGGAGCACAACTGAGAAGGAGGAGCTTCCAAACCCTCTTGCTTCCTGCCAGCAGGCAAGTGGGAACCAAACCTTTACAGGTCACTGTGCACAAGAAGACCTCTGTGGTTCACACCAGCAAAGAACCATGTTTTGCAACTTGGGTAGCAGAGCCTGGGAAACACAGGCTATCACTGCCCACCATCTCAGCCACAGAGATTAGTTAATGGGGGAAAAAAAAAAACAACCCAAAGGTGAAAGCAAACACAGCACCACTTGCCTCAGCTCTAGGATAAGAGATAGAGGCACAGACAGGTCAGTGGTGTCCTGGGTCACACCACAAAGTTGCAGAAGAAAAGAGAGGCTGCCACGTGCCCTACCTGCCTATTTATGCACGTGTGATCCAGACTATTCTTTTTTGACATGTCAAAGTTGGGGATTTGTGGGGTTTCCATATCCCACACATCCCCACAGACGCTGATTTTGCATCACTTTGAATCACAGAATGGCTTGTGTTGGAAGAGACCTTAAAAGTCACCTAGTTCCATCCCCCTTCCATGGGCAGGAACACCTCCCACAACATCAGGTTGCTCAATGCCTCACCCAGCTTGGCCTTAAACACCTCCAGAGACTGAGGAGGCATCTACAACCTCTCTGGGCAACCTCTTCCAGTGTCTCACCATCCTCACATCAAGTAACTTCTGTCTTAGATCCAGCATGAATCTCCTCTCTTCCAATTTACATCCATTATTTCTAGTCCTTCCATCACATATCCTATTCAGAAGTCCTACCCCAGCCTTTCTGTAGCCCTCCTGAAGGGGGTATTCAGAAGTTACTCTGAGGGCCCCCTGAGCCTTCTCTTCTCCAGACTCAACAACCCCAACTCCTTCAGCCTGTCCTCGTAGGGCAGTTGCTCCAGCCCTCTCATCATCTTCATAACCCTCCTCTGGACCTGCTCCAACAGCTCAATGTCCTTCTTATGTTGAGGGCTCCAGAACTGGACACAGTAACTCACCAGAGCCCAGTAGAGGGGCAAAATCACCTCTCTTGACCCTCTGGTCACACTTCTCTTGATGCAACCCAGGATTTGGTTGGCCTTCTTGACACATCCCCAAGACACCCCCACAAGCAGGGCTGAGAAGCTGCAAAAAACTGTGGCAAGGGCCCATGCCCTGACTCCAGTTTCACTCCCAAATCTTTCCTAGCCTTGGGGGCATCCAAGAAAAACCTGAGCAGAGGAACAAGGATCTGGGCTGAGTGCAAGCCCTGTGCAAAGCCAGCAGCTCTGCCACATCCCTTTCACCCAGCCAGACATTTTCGGATGTGAGCAAGACCAAATCCTGCTCTTGCCCCAAACAATAGGCTCCACAACAACGGCACAAGCACAATTTCCTGTGGGGTGGCCAGAGCCAGCTCCCTGAGAAAATACCATGGAAAAGAAAGGGCTGCCAGGAGAAAAGCCACTTTGCTGAACATGGGGGCAGCTCCTCCAGGCTCCCCTTTTACCAAGGAGCAAAGCACCACAACCAAATCCAGGCCAGGAAGCAGGCAAAGCCACACCAGCAGCTTGCCACAGGAGCTGGGAAGGGCTGTGGATAATTCATTATCACACCCAGACTTTCACAACATCTGGACACAGCTTTCTCTCACGGGTATTTCACTTCCCTGCAAGCCCTTGTGAAAATGACTCCCAGAGCAGGCTGAGACACCAGGAAAGGCTCCAGCCTCAGCTGGGCTGGGGGGTGGATTTCAACATTGCTCCTCATATGGTGCAGGAAATGCTCAGCAGCAGGGCTGCCACTGTGCACCTCTCCCAGGAAAGCAACTGGACCAGAGATGGAACTGGTACCAAGAAAAGAGGGTGATGTCCTCTCTTCCCAGAGAGGAAGAGTCGAGAAGTCAAAGGCAAGAATACAGAATCATGGAATGGTTTGGATGAGAAAGGGCTTTAAAGCTCATCTTGTTCCACCTCCTGACCTGGGGCCAAGGACACCTCCCACCAACTGGTGATTCATGAGATCCATACTTTTGCTCTCAGGAGCCTTTTAAGCCTTATCCTAAGTCATGGAATCATAGAATGGTTTGGGTTGGAAGGGACCTTCAAGATCATCTAGTTCCAACCCCCCTGCCATGGGGAGGGACACCTCCTGCCAGACCAGGTTGCTCCAAGCCACATCCAACCTGAACTTGAACCCCTCCAGGGCTGGGGTAGCCACAGCTTCTCTGGGCAACCTGGGTGAGGGGCTCACCCCCCTCCTAGCAAAGGGTTTCTTCCTCAGACCTCATCTAAATGCCACTCTTCCAGTATCAAACTGTTGTCCTACATCTCCCTTCCCTACTCCAGAGGTGTCCATCCTCACACCCCCAGCTTTCCTGGCGCCCCTTTAGGGACTGGAAAGGGCTCTAAGGTCTCCTCAGAGCCTTCTCTTCTCCAGCCTGAACCCCCTCAGACTCTTTCATCCCCATCTCCCAGCATCTGTGTCCTTCTACTGTTGGGGACAGAGAAAAATGAAGTTCCTGGAGCTCAATCTACAGCAAAATGCACCATTTACTGGCAAAGCCCAACAAGTACTTCATGATTTCTTATTTTAACAGCCACTCACTGCCCTGCAGGCTGCAGGGAGACAAGTAAGCAACCAGCTCCCCTGTCCTCAGTATCCATGTGGGACTGAGTAGGAACACAATAACTTCATTACATCAATTTGGCACTGGGATGCTCTTCCCAAGAGGCTGTGGTCCCCAGAGTCCATCCCTGCTTATTTAATTACAGAGCCAAGCTCACCCTGCTCATCTCCCACACCACCAAAACCCTTCAGGATGTTTGCAAAATGCCCCCTCTTCTGGCAAATCATAACTCAGGTTTTTCCAGATGAAAGAAGAAGAAAACTGGTGATAAATTACTCGTTTAAAGGAAAATTAACACCGGGTCTTCCCCATCAGCACCAAGCACAGAAATAACCTCTCCCACAGACAGACAGACCCCTGCATGTTTGAGGAGAGAAGGCCAAATACAACAAACCTGCCAGAAAAAAAGGGCTCACAAAAAGCCAAACTAATGCCCTGAGACACAGCTGGCAAGAGGCCACCAGGCAAGACACGTGTTTGGATCCCCAGATAGTGGTGGTGGCAGGAACTCAGCCCATGGAAGTGGCCACGGCAGGAGAAGCACCGGCCAGGCTGGCGCCAGCTCCTCTCCTTTGGCAATTCTTTCCTCCCATTTCTCCTCTTTTTTTACCCATTTTATTTATGGCAGGAGGTTCTGTTGTTGTTTTTGTTTTTATTAAATCAGCTAATATTGCTGCAAAAGCCAGGGAAGCCTTTGAGATGAGCATACACAAAGAGCTGGGTAAATCCAGGCAGGAATAATAATTGCTCCAAGGTTACTCTAATTAGCCCGGGTGGTTTTCAGATCCTTGGGATTCCCCAGACTATTTATTTCTGAGAGGTCTCAGGAAGGTAAGCCTGGAAGCAAACCCCTTCTCACACTTCACCTGGGAGGTTTTACAGGAGTTTGCAAGCTGGAAAGAATAAAAGACACACCTAACAGGGCATTTGGGAGCAATTAGCACTTGGGAAAACCGAGTAGGGAGAAGACAAGAGGCTTGGGGAACTGGGATAGAAAGAAGTAGCACTGGCTACAGGTATGGGACAAATAAAAAACAGACCAAGGGGATAGAAAAATCAATTTCTTGCACCCATGTTTTTTTAGGGAGCAGGAGTTGCAATTTCCAGACTCCTCCAAGGTAGACCTTTCCCAGTTCTTTCAATTTAAGGTATCAGGAGGCTCCCCTGAAGGAGAAAATGCCTTTTCCCTTCCCTTGTGTGCTGATGTACCCACTGCTGCATCCTCCTCCCACCCACCTTGCTCCACCAGCCCCTCCTGCCACCATCTAGAGCTCCAGTTTGAGTCCCACCAAGTGCCAACCAAGCTCCTTTTTGCAGAAGGGACACAGCAGTGAGCTCGAGGCAACCTTTTTTTGAGTTGCAGAGTCCATGTGGGGCTGCACAACCACTCATCCTGCCTCGTGTCCCCACAGCCACTGGTGACACAGGAGGACAAGACCTTTTGTTCCAGTTAGCTCCCATGGCATCACCTCCCTGGGGAACTCAAGCCCCTCTCCCCCATCCCAACACAAGAGCCAGGATTTTTCTTACTGAAAAGGTGTAAAAAAACCCAAATTAATTCATTCTAGGTATGCAGGAGGGGGTGAGCAGCAGGGACACAGAGGATGCCACCATCACTCCCTCTCTGGTCACTCAACCAGGGCCCTGCTCACAAGCACCACGCAGGGTCCCCAGCAAGGCAGGGCACAGCCCAACTTATCTTAATAGTCCTAAATTTGGCACTTTTCTTCTCCCCTAAGCCAACTGGTGAAGAAACCACAGAGGGAGTGAGCAGCATTCCAGAAATACTTGATTTTAACAGTTCAGGTACTTTGGGATCCAGCTCCCTGCATCCCAACGACTCACAGCCTGCAACCAACTCTCATCCCAAAACAGCTCCTGCACCACTGGAAAAAAAGAGCCAGGATTTGGCTTTGCACCATCACTTTATAATAATAAAAATACTATTTTTAAAAAAATTAAAAGCCAGGGAGGAGCGGGGAGGTTCTATCAGCTCCTAATTGCTGCGTTTTGAAATATCTCCTCTAATAAAGGTTAGAGGCTCCATAAACACATGACTAAGACTTTCTCACCCAGGTTGCCCCATCAGCTTTCCCTAGGACGCCCTAAAACCAGTAAGGACCAAACCCTCCTCCTCCTCCTAGCCAGCAAAGGAAGAAAAAAAAAAACAAAACCAAACTCAAAGAACATTCACTACAAGTCAAATGAAATGTTCTTCTGTCCTCCAACACCTTCTGGATCAGGTTGGGAGAGTAATGCTCCACTTCTGGGGCAGCTCAGGTAAAAAAAAAATACTGAAAGCTGACGCAGAGGTATAAAATAAAATAGATTAAAAAAAAAAGGGAAAAACAATAGCAGGTTTTGAGCAGGATGGAGCCCACGGCAGTGCCCGCCCAGCACAAATTCAACTTTGCTCAAACAAAAATCCCAAACAAACTGAAAATTATTACTTTATACCAATACAGAAGGGTTTTCCTAAAACTAATCGTGACTTTGAGGGGATGGGGGGGGTGTCTATCTCGCAGGTGCCTGTGCTGGGAGGCGACCAACAGCTACTTATCAGCTCGGAATACAAAGAAATTGATGTGACCCATCCCGGGATGGGGACAGGGACCGGGACTGTCTGTCAGGGGGTCTCTGTCCCAGAGGGAAGTCACTGGGAGAGGAACTGGGGAGTTGGGGGGGTGTCTCTATCCCGGAGAGAAGCCACCAAGAGAGAAATAGGAGGAGGGGGGTGGGGTCTCTGTCGCCAAGGGGGGAGAAACGGGGGGTCTCTGTTCCCCAGTGAAGCCACCGGGAGAGAATATTTCGGGGG
>VZTY01035103.1:0-40375 GCA_013400935.1 Turnix velox
AAGTCCCTGCTACCTGTATCCTACAGGACAGAGCATCAGGCCATGAAGCCACTGATGCCAGAGATGCAACAAATTCATGAAATGTACAAATCCTTTTAAGAACAGCAGGATCTGACCAAATTTTACCAAAGATGATGAATTACATATAAATGCCTCGCAGAGACACACTCTTTTAAATTTTGAAACCTGGAGATAAGAGAACTTTTAAAATACTTGGAAAAATATCAGCATGGCATGGGGGATACTAGGAAAGAAATTGTAAATAATATCACAGAATTAAAAAAAGGAATTTCAAATAGTTGATTTCATCTAGTAATTTTCTTATAAGCCTTTTGCCATTCCACATCACTACTATCTACCTTTGATTTTTTTCACTGTTGACTACATGAACTTGTCATTAAACCAACTTAAATATAGCTAATATATGGGGTGTTTAGACAAATCCACAGATATGGAGGTGCCCAACAAAGCCCCTTGAACCCATTACTTCTACTAACTACAAGGAGACGATATGCAACAGCTCAGAGAACACCCTTGAATCTCCCTTCCCAATTCACCAGCCTCTTTCACTGTCAGTCAGTCTGACGATGAGGGATGTTTGAGAACATTATAATTCCTCCAGCGTGAACACTTAAAACACTCCACCAACTCTTTCTGCTTGGAAAATTTTCACATTTATAGGGAAAAAAAAGCCATTTGTGCCACAGGAGGTTTTGTGAGGCCAGCGCTGTGCCTTGTTTGAATAGGCAATCACATCAGAAAAAAACCATCAGGGCAAACATGCTGGCTGTGGAGCTCAAGAGCACAGCTGGCTGCAGCTGCACCACCAAAGCCTGCCCCTCACACCGCACAATGAGCTGGGTCAGCAGGCACGAAGAGAGGGCTAAGCCTCAGAGGTCACAGTCCCTCTGGTAAATCCACTCCTCATTTTCCAATATATTATTTTAAATAGTAAAAAAAAAACCCCTCTTTAATTTGACAACCCCCCAACTACAAGTAGGTTGGGCTTGAAGAGGCTCTGAGCAACCTCATCTAGTGCAAGATGTCCCTGTTCACTGCAGGGGGGTTTGGACTAGATGAGTTCTGCAGGTCCCTTCCAACTCAATGCATTCTATGATTTAAGTATTGGACAGAGTGCAAATAAGAGCAGATCTTTTGAGGTTTTTGAACCACTTACACAACAGCTGAGTGCAAAGATCCAAAAGAATCTTAGAACCATAGAATGGTTTGGGTTGGAAGGGACCTTGAACATCATCTAGTTNAATTTGCCATCCTGGACCCTATTAAAAAGCCCTGCCCCAGCCTTTCTTTAGCCCACTTCAGGTGTTGAGAAGCTGCTATGAGGTCCCCCCTGAGCCTTCTCTTCTCCAGGCTGAACAACTCCAATTTCTTCAACCTATCCTCATAAGGGAGGTGGCTCCAGCCCTCTCATCATCTTCATGGCCCTCCTCTAGACCTACTCCAATTGTACTGACAAGGACAGCAACATAGTGCTCCAAGCCATATGCCTTTCGTGGACAGCCTTTTCCTTTCCCTTGCTGCTTTGTCCTGCTCAATGCCTGTTGTAGCTGCAGATACATAACAAAGTATTTTATAAAAATATCTCCATGATAAAGGGTAAAAAAGGGATTTCTGTGCTCCTACAGATCACTGACCATGTTCCTCTGCCACCAACTTCCTCATCATAATTGACCTCTCTCATCCCAGTCTCAATTCCCACAGACAACATCCTTCTGAAAAGGGGTACATATTGCACTTCAACTGGGGGTGGCACTAGATGGAATCAGAGTTATGCCAACAACCTTCATTCCTCAAATACTTTAGGAGCAGAAATAGGTTCATCTGCTTTGGCAAAAAACATAGTTTGAACGGCAAAAGGTAATGTTTTAGAGAAAAATTCTAATCTTATCTACAATAGGCCACTCTGGACAACTGCTGCCTGGGACGTGTTGTGGGACAGGCTTACCTGTGCACAGCCCCACACCAACAAGTCACCTGAAATCCCATTGAAGTCTTTATTCCTTTTAGTAGGAAGAACCCATTTACAGGTGGACATTGAACCCATTTACAGTGGATTTAACTTCCACTGACTACAGAATTTGAATTCCTCCCTGATACAGAGGGAAAAAAAACCACTTTAAATGCAGTTTTGATTTACAGTACAGCAGGTTTCTGTTTGGTATAAGAGTCTGAGGCACTATCCCTGGAGGTATTTATTTAAAAGACGAGTAGACTTAGTGCTTAGAGATGCAATTTAGATTCCTCTTCTTCAGATAAGAACTTCTGGGAGTAGAAGAGGTGGATATATTTTATATACTGCCTTATGTTCCTACTCCAGAATACATTCTCAAGAGTGTGGCTTCTTCTGCAGCATCAGCTGTAGCTCCCACCCTAGTCATCCATTCAAGTCCTGTGTAGGACCCCACAGGCACATGGATAGAGATGTGCTGGTCTATGAGTTCAGTCAGCTTCATCTGAAGCAAATACTTCCAAAAATTAGAGTAAAATCTGTCTAATCCCTTTTTAAAGTAATAGTCACCTCAGACAAAACGCAGTGCTGCAATTGAAACTGCTTACAGAATTAAAAAGCAAAAACTCCTAATGCTGCATTTGGTTTGTTTCACAGAACTTGCTGAAAAAAGAAAAACAGATGATATCTTTAGACAATCAACCTGATTACACTTAAAGTTCACAACAGCTTTTGCTGTTGGTATTTCACAGTGCTCAGAACAAAAAGCCACCTGCAGCATAAGCAGAGAGGGAATCCTTTGCCAGGTCCCTTCTTGGTTAAATTAAATTGCTTATGTTTCACTCTTCTCACAACCTTTTTTTTCCCCTTTAACTTTAATTTTCTTTTTTTTAAAAAAAAAAAAAAAGTACAGACAGATTAAACTGCATTCAGGAAAAAGTTGCTGACAGTTGGAAATAAAACCCAGGGAAACTTTGAAACATTAAAGGAAATGAAATAGTTCTAAACAGAATCACAGAATGACCCGGGTTGGAAGGCACCTCAAGGATCATGTAACGCCAACCCCCCTGTCTAGCAGGACCACCTAACAAACACATTTACTAGATCAGGTTGCCCAGGGCCCCGTCCAACCTGGCTCTGAACACCTCCAAGGACGGGGCATCCACAACCTCCCTCGGCAGCCTGTTCCAGGACCTAACCACTCTCCTAGTAAAGAACTTAAGGACATAAGGACTTCAGTGAAGCCTACAGCAGCACCTACTGATGGGCTCTGATGCTGCATCATCATCATCATCATAATAATAATAATAATAATTAATTATCTTGTAATTACACAAAGTGCATATTTTTAAATTCTGAATCATTTTAACAGAAAAAAACAAAACAAAACAAAGCAGGATAAACAGGAAAATAATTTCAAAAGCTTCTCAACTTCATGCTTCCAAAAATCAACACATGAAATGCAGACCCTGTCTGGCAATAGGCTCCTAAACCAAAATTAACTCCAGCTCATTTCATATATTCAGTATTTTCAGCATTTCTTTTAGCAACTTTTTTTTGCATTCACTACATTTAACACACTGCATTTACTTCTAAATAACTAACCAGTCTAATGTTTTAGTTAACGTAGTATCAGATGCTACAAGTTTTTAGCTGTTTCATTTCTCAACCTTAATTTAGCACTGACATTAAGGTTTTTTGCAATTAATAAATACACTGTTTTACTGCACCAGCCAACTTTGTTCTTCACACCCCAAGCCAACATTAATATCTGGGCAAAAATTTACTCTACTTTAGAAAATCATTGGAAAATTTTCATTGGAAAAATATTCCTTTCCCTACACCTGCATACTCCAGTGGCTTCTTCCCTTCCCAAAAAGCCCCAAAAACATTTCAGCATCATTGGCTCAGACTGACTATTGATTCAGTTGGAAGTTGCTTCTCTGGAGAAAACATCTTCATCAGTGTTAGCTGCAGGGATTGCTTGGGAAAATGTTTTTTACTGTATGCAGTAATATGTTTGAAGCAGAACAGGAACTTAGGTTGAAAATTCATGTATTATAAAGAAAAAAATAAATCAACCATATCACTATTAGATGCAGAATGGTACCAAAACAGATCAAACCACTAGGACAAAGTTTCAAAGATAGCATCTAATGCCTGGCTAGTGCTAGCAGAGTCAAAGTCTACTATTTAGTAGTGGTTGTAGCTCCAACAAGGCCAGCATCACTGCAGTCACATTCAACAGCTGGGCAAGTTTTCAGGGTGCACAAGATGTTTGTGAGCCTGAGGGTCTTTCCTGTAATGGCACATGTGGAACGACCATCTTGAGAGGTGAAATCCAAACTCTAATTTAGAGAATTCAATTCAGAACAAGAATGTGAAAATGAACCTCATTTTACATCATTAAAACCACCTTTTCAGCAAGGATGGTGACATCTCATCGTGCTGCCAGACCACTCCAGACATGAGGTGCAGCCAAAAGGACTCCTGAATTACTCTCTCCCAAGGTAAGATGATCTGCATGGGCTTCTGGCACAGCATCAAGAAGGGGTTTTTTTGTATCCAGAACTCCAGGAATAAAATCACAGAAACTCAAAACACTCTTCCAAAACTTGCTCCAAAAGCACATAAAACCCCATTCATCACCACTCACTTCAAAAGCAGTGATGCTGAACTACACAAAGTCTACAGTTATATTTAAAACAAGCCTAAGTAACTTGATTCAGTAGCTGTATGAGCTTTTTTGCTGTTTATCCAGCTGCAGGGCAACCAGGAAACTAATTTTTTTTTAGGGTTTTGGTTTTTTTTTTGTACCAGTGCTGATTGTTTAAAAGAATAAAAAGATGCAGGAGTTGGTAAACTCATTGCACATCTCTAAATATGCCATCTCAGCTTTTACCCAAAGCTTTCTCTTTTGTTCTGGCCATCAAACTCAGCTGGAAAGTAAAGCACAGATCATAACAGACAACTCAATAGTTAGCTATGGCACATCAGCAACACATTCCCAGCAAGGAAGAAAAGTTGATTGTAGCTTCCACATCCAGCCATTGTTTATTCACAACACATTATTAGGTAGTAAATATTGATTTGTATGCTATGTTTTCAGTTGGAGGCTAAAGAAGATAGAAGACAGCACACCTGATGGGAAGAGGGGTTGTTATTTGTTGTGTCTATGGTTTGAGTTTAAAAAAAATATTTGGTAATCCACAATTCAAAACATTTAAATTACTACTTTATAAACCAGTAAATCTTCTGTAAGAGAAAATATAAACAAAGATGGGATTTTAAAATTAAAACCCTAGAAGGGTTGAGTAAAACCAACTGCACTGTGTGAGTTTAAAGTGCTTGATTACCTTCCCTCCTTTGTAAAAGGAGGACCACCTCAAAAATCTGTTAACAGTCTGGACCATGACAAGAGCAGTTCTCCAGAGAAGTCACAACATCATAGAATCAAGGAGTTGGGGGGTTGGAATTAGATAATCTTGAAGGTCCCTTCCAACCCAAACTATTCTATGATTGTATGACTTTCAAAGGTTCAACCCCCTGCTGCAGTAAGCAGGGACATTCTGCACTGGATCAGGTCACTCAGAGCCTCATCAAGCCTGTAACTCTTGATGTATGGCTCAAACTTTACACTTTCAGAAAGTCCCCCAATTGTGGAAGGGCACACAACTTGGACAGCAAACCTGGCCTTGAATGTCTCCAGGGCTGGGGCCTCCACCACCCTCCTGGTGAAGAACTTCTTCCTAACATCTAGTCTAACCCTGCCCTGCTGTAGTTGCCCCTCATCCAATCTCTCCATGCCCAGGAAAACAGCCCCTCTCCAGCTTTCCTGTAGTCCCATCAGGTACTGGTAGCCTGTAGCTTTTTTAAGCCATAGATGGAGAAGGTTGTAAGTACTTTCACTCATTCCACCAAACTTTATCAATCATCAGTTAAATGCATCTTTGAATATCTCTAAAATAGAGTTTTCTAAGGCATGATCCCTGCAAGTATCTGCACCCTTTATTTAAAATTGCTTTCCAAGCAGCTGGAAAAAAAAATGAAATAAACTGAATGAATTTAAATTTATTACCAATTAAGTGCAATTTAATTCATGATTCTTTCAGCTTTCTCGTGAGAATTGTGAGCTGCAGGAGGGGTGCATACCTGACTGATGGAGCTTGATTTACTGCTGCTGATCCCTCAGGAAGTCACAAGGAGCTATAAAGAGCTACCAGAAACCTCTCATCCCCAAAAATAGATTTTTCAGAACAACATCTGCATAAGAACTGAGCATGTTTCTAAAAGTTAACAGTGTGCTGGTTTTTAAGAATTCATTAGTTAATAATTAAACCTCCAAAATTAGTAACCAGGATGGTTAATCGGAGAGGTTCCCACAGCAGCTCCAGCTCTCACTACAGAGCTGGGAAACTTAATACTTACAGACACAAAAAAAGCCAGAAGCAGCTAATAAACCAGCCAAGATCCTGAATAACCAGATTTCAGAAGTTACAGGTGTGAAAAAATGTTAATTGCAGGTATATAAAATGCTCTTTTCTGATTTCCACCTTTGTGAGCATCCTACTGACCAGCCAAGGTCCCTGCCTAACCAGGAAACAAAAGCATAAGCAGCTATGGTCCACAGCCCTAAAAACAGAGAGAGTATCCAAAACCAAGGAGAAATCTCCAACAACCTGTGACTCAGCTGAACTCAGAGCACTGGAGCAACTCTTGCATCTTCACTTCCTTCCCAAAGCACGACTGCATGGGTTACACCTATGTTCCCTCTGAGCACTCAGAGCAGCTGACAACCACCAGACCCTGCTGATGCTGGAAAATTAAATGAAAATAGAATCATAGAATGGTTTGGGTTGGAAAGGACATTAACAATCATCTATAGTTCCAACCCCCATGCCATGGGCTGGGACACCTCCCAATAGAACAGGTTGTTCAATGCCTCATCCAGCCTGGCCTTAAACACCTCCAGAGTGAGAGGGGGCATCCTCTCTGGGAAAATAGTGTTTTTATTATTTTAATAAAAAATATTTATCTATCCCCCAGCAACAGACATACATCACTAATTCTTTTGGCACACGGGTTTAGTCCTTGGTCCTGCTCGGCTGACTGTTTCTGGTATAAGATGTGGAACAAATTTTACCACTGTCACACTCTGCCTTGCACCCACATACCCTAGAACCCCAGAAGAGTTGAGTAAAATGAACTGCACTGTGTGAGTTTCAAGTGCTGCATTACCTTCCCTCCTTTGTAAAAAGAGGACCACCTCAAAAATCTTTCACAGCCTGGACCATGGAATCATAGAATAGTTCGGGTTGGAAGTGACCTTAAAGATCATCAAGTTCCAACCCAAGAGCAGTTCTCCAAACATACCGGAACATCACAGAATCACCCAAATGCTAAGAAATGTGTAATTGTCTTAAATTAGAATTTAACTTTTAGTTTTCACTTTGTAATACAAACTTAATAAATATTTTCATATGTATATACAAACATATATCTTAATTAAAAAACTGAAATCATCAACTTATTTTGTTCACTGGAATGGGTTGCCCAAGAGGTGGTGGAGGCTTTATCCCTGGAGACATTCAATGCCAGGCTTGATGAGGCTCTGAGCAACCTGATCTAGTGCAGGATGTCCCTGCTCACTGCAGGGGGTTTGACTAGATGGCTTCTGGTGATCCCCTCCAAGTCACTAAATTCTTTCATTCTCTAACTGCAGTGATATGTTCCCAGCCAAAATAAAACAATATGGTGCTAACACAAGCTCTTGAGGAGAGCTTGTAATAATATTGTTACCTGTAATAATATGTAATACAGAATAACACCTAAATTAGCTACAACTAACAGACTGGCAAGCACTTCTGGGAAAACAGGAGTGTCCAAGTACTTGTGAGAGACAACTGTTGAAAAAGATGCAAGCACCCAACAAGAAAGGAGAATGTGAGAAGAGAAAGCTTTGCCTCACTCAGCAACTGAGCATCAGAAGGACAGGGCTGCTCTCAGGGCAGAAAGAGGTATGAGGGAAACTGAGGAAAATCTGCTTTGCATCATTCTTTCTCCATCCTTCCTAGGTATCTTAATTCTGCTTGCTGGGAGAGTGTGGTATATATAGAATAGAATGCCCTCTGTGGGTTTAAAAGGAAAGCAGTAGGGTACAGTGGTGAAGAATCATGTCAGCAATTATATTTAAAGCTATTTCAGAAGTGACAAGATGGAGTACATGAAATTCTGAAAATTCAAGAAAGTATTAAACCTGAGATGGATTTTAATAAATTATTTTTTTTTTTTCAAGCAGAGAATCCATTACTCTAGCCCACTTGTCCTGGTTTGAGGTANAAAGATTCCACATGTGCAAATCTTAGGCTTAAAATAAATTTTCCTAAAATAACAAAAAGAATTATGGTGCTGCAACTGGACCCTTACAAAGTAGAAGAACATAAGGAAAAAAATTCAGCATCTGGAACTGCTCCCCTCAACCCCTCAGGGCTGCTCAGATAGTCTCCTGCTGTCGACTCCCCACTCAGGTCTAATGTTTCAGCAGAAAAAATGATGAAAACTCACAAATATCCAACTATATAAACTTTGTAACAAGACAAACAGATTTTTCTTATTATCTAAGCTGTCATTCCTTTAAATTAGATGACTAATTATGTGGCTATTCTTTTAAATTAGATGACTGGGGACAAGAGCACTTTTAAGTCCTGAAAAAAAGGAAGAATCTCCCCCAAAAAAATCTTCTAGAACTCAGGTAACTAAAATTCCCACCTTTAAAAGCTTTAACAACCTCACTGTAAAGTATATAAAGCTTATCTTTCAACCCAAGCAATAATCAAAACAGCATTTCAGCTGCAGAGCACTATTTTATTTGTAATAATTCATGCTCTGGAAGCAGAATAATTTCTTGTTTCCCATGACAAAACGGCTGCTATAGATAGTTATATATATTCATACATAGATTGTTATATATATTCATGTATATTTTTATATATGTGTGTGTATACATATATATAATAAATATAAGTATATAAACTCAATGGCCTTACTTTGCCCATGATGCAGGCTGGATGAGGCATTAAGCAACCAGGCCTAGTGGGAGGTGTCCCTGCCCATGGCAGGGGGGCTTGGAACTAGATGATCTTTAAGGTCCCTTCCAATCCAAACCATTCTATTATTTTAGTGGCTATATATTGTAGTCTATTTATTTCATGGATGTATATTTAGGGTAAGTGTAAGAGCACAGCCAGGGAGAGCAGCAGTATCCCAAGAAGCTGGGTTAAGGAATGAGCAGACTGTGCTCAGAGCTGCCTTTTGAAGAGCAGAAATTCCAGATCAAATTGCAAGTAAAACTTGCTGATTTTTTCAATACTAGAGAGAAGCATAAAAATATCTAAAAGCTTGTTAAGTTACATTCTAAGTGAACTCCATGAAATCGAGCAGCTTGTATACATACACTTGTAGGATTCTACAATAACAAACTGTAAAAAAGACCCATCTGTAATATGAAAGAGAACACGGTTGAGAAACTACTTGCCATGTCTTAGGGGATTATTTAAGACTTTTTACTAAGTCTTTGTTTTAACAAGTCTAATTTCTTAACAAAGACGATGTTTTTCTTAATAAAGTGTCAAAGAAAAAAGGTATTTGGAAGACTCTCACTTTGAATTCAATGGCAGGATTCAGCACTGAAGAGTCACATTTCTATTACCAACCGTTTAATTTGAAATCCTCGCATTCATGAAGTATTTACTGCCACAGCACACAAGGCATAAGTGCATATTTCCAGATATAATCCCACATCTGTTCTATAATTCATTCTCTATAAACTCTGTAAGTGCTGCAGTAATGCCATTCAACCACCTTGTTTTCAAATTGAATCAAAGTCTGTACTGTCATCTTGGAACAGTTTCATGCTCTGCACTTGTTTGGCTCTCAACAGACCACTGTGTGAGTTTATCTGACTAGAAATATAATGTCATGAACTTAGTAGAAAAATTACTCCACGTATGTACCATGTGCTTTCTCCAACAGAACCCAGGCTGAATGACTTCTTTCCATGTGGAAACAAGTCATGTGAGATTCCCTAAACAGAAGACAAGACAACAAGAAACCTTATTTCTTGTTCTGTGTGCATCCTCATGATGAACAATGGACAGTATTGAAGCTAAAAAACTCTAGTTAATCTCTCACTGAATCTCTCCCCTCAGAGTGCTAACAGATAACAGTACAAAGACTGCTTGAATTAACTTCAGTTGAAGCAATTTTAACATCTGCAAATTTTTCTTTGGAAACAACAAAGGAACCATTGGCAAACAGCTCTTGAGATTATCAGGAATTCACAGACGGAAAGAGGAAAAAAAGGTATTTTATGTTTTGAATGAATTAGCATTTCTTAAAAAGAAATAGCCTGGAAATTAATATTACTAAACCAAAAAACTGCTACCAAATATGGCTGACAAGCAAGGTGGTCTAAATGGCTTCCACAGAACATGCTGCTCAGGTCCCCAAGGAGGTGACAGGCACCCAAATGCCAAGAAGCTCTCACCTCACAAACCTCTGCCACCACCACACCACATCTCCAGAAGGGATTTCTAGCTGGTAACTCATGCCCTGTAGCTCCTTGACCACCAACACCTCAAGGTTCTTCAGAGACACTCCATGTGCCCCCACAGGAGCCCACTCTCTCAAAGCAATTTGCAAAATTATAAATGAAATGTTTATAACTACAGTATTACATTATTTTATGCTCAGCTATTAAATAATAATTCCAAAGATATTTCACTTTTGGAAACAACACACAAAGAGAAATTTCAAAAATAGAAGAGATACACAAGGAATGGCAGGAAATACTCTCAACAAGGATGCTCAAATTGCTTATTTCTACAGTTCACCCTTAATCAGCCTCTTAATTTCAGTCCACACTTAATCATACTAAAAGCACATGCCTCAATGCTTGTTTTTAAGTACATAGTGTTTCCTTGCACAGCGGCTGTGCTTCTTGCAAAAAAACCAACTTAAGTATCTTGTATTATGATTCCACTGAACAGCTTCAGTGGTGTGGAGGCCACAGCTTTGGAGATGAACTCATCGGCTGGCTTTGCTCCTGAAAATTTCTCTGCTCACTACACTGCCTTCTTTTCCATGCAGCTACAAGAAATTAATGGCATAAAAATTTAAAAAAAAAAAAAAGAAAAAAAGAAAAAAAAAAACGAAGAAAAGGCAGCACCTGCAGTAACTATTTCTGGTTAGGTTTTAGCTGCTGCTGGTTTCCAATGCCCTGTGGAAAGTTACAAGTATAACTTTAAAATCAGAACAGAACAAAGAGAAAAAACTTTTCCTAGAAAGCTATCAAAACCCCAAATACATTACAATTTTCATTCAGGTGGGCTTTAGGTACAAGCACAGAGAAACCAAAAAATGTCAGTCCTAAAGATACCTAATAGAATCAGAACTTCATTTAATAGAAAAGAACCAGGAGAAATAAAAAGGAAGAAATGCCTCTCAACTGTTAATCACAATTCCTTTAAATAACCAGGATTTTTCATTGTAACTGGTTTGTTGTCTTTTTCTAAATAAAAAAAAAGAACTGCTGTTCAAACAGGTCAGGAAGTAACTTACTTGCATGTGTTTAGCTACTGAATGGAAGTTAGGTCTAAGACCAACAAGTGTCACTGGAAGTCATCACCATCCACCCAGAGCTGGGGGAGTTCTGCTCTTCTGTTCAGTGATAGAACAGTCAACTTTTGCCTCAGAAATTAGAATATTAACCCAAACTTAATGGAAGTGAGATGAAGCAAAGGTCATGCCACAACACTGCTCAGAGCACTCAGAGAACAAAACCCCAAGGTGATATGTTTGGCCACTTTCATACACTTTTGCAAATCAAAAAAATATCAAATGTGAAGTACAGTTTCTTGATGTTAATATTAACACAGCTATTACTTAATCAGTTTGTTGGAAGGCTTTTAGACAACTCAGATTTTGGGAAGACACACAGCTTTTCATTAAAAAGAAGTTTCCAAATACAAAAGTGAGAAATCAATCCACTCCCAGGTTCAACACCCAAATCTTGTTTCACCTACTCCAAAACCAACGAGGTGTTAACAAAAAGTACCACACATTCAAGTAAAACATCAGGGTTTTATTAACTTCCAAATGAATCAACAGGAAAAAAAAGCATTAAATGGCTTGGTGTGACTCTCATTTTTTCTTTGCAGGAAAATTAAAGTTTTTATAACTCAACAGTCAAATACATTAAAAAAATAACAAAACCAAAGCAACTAGGTTGTGTTGTGCCACCATGATTATCTATTCCCTGAAGATTTAAAGCCCAGAGAGGTGAAACAGAAGTTGCTGAACACATCTGCTTTGTGTTAAAGCTATAATGTAATTAAGGAGTGGAAACGCTTCTAAACCCAGAACACACATGTAGCATGGTGGGGAGAAGTGGCCAGCACCTTGATGGCAGCTCTACAGCAGCAACTATATGAATCAGTGACCTCTGAAATGACACATAGAACTGGTTATGGATCCACCAGAGCTGACGTTTCCCACCCTTTATTCATTAATTACAGTTGCCACAGTCTGTATTTAATTACCTTTTATGAGCAGGAGGTTCAATTAGATGAGTAAGGCTGCTATACAATAATGCTCCGTTTACGCAGATTCTATTATTATAAATCAGAAAATTTTTAAAAACCTGAGGTGATGCTTATGATTCCTGATTAATGCTACATAACTAATAACAGCCATTCCTTTTCTATCTTGATCCCTATTACAGATGGGGTTTGGTCACCCTCCTTCATGCAGCAGCCCAACAAGTTCCAGAAAACTGCACTGGAAGAGGTTGCCCAGAGAGGCGGTGGAGGCCCCATCCCTGAAGACATTCAAGGCCAGGCTTGATGAGGCTCTGACCAACCTGATCCAGTACTGGGTGTACTTTCTATTGCAGGGAGGTTTGACCAGATGGTCTTTGAAGGTCCCTTCCAATCCAATGCATTTTATGATTCTCTGAAACTCAGGTTCAGTCTCCTCTTCAGCCATTACATCAGCAAATCAGTGAGGAGATACAAAAGCTAGAGAAGTTACAGGGAAAACCTTTTTTTTCCCCCTACATCTGCATCAAGTTCAATACTTTTTAAAAAAATGAAGTTTTTTTCTGCATTGTACATCTGAAGTTCTAAAGGTCTGCCTAAATTCAAGTATTTTTTATTTTACAGAAGTTTGCCAGTTGTTTGTCTAGTTTTGCACTGTATTTGTCACAACACCAGTGTGCATGCTCTTAATACTCTAAGAAAAAGCACTTTGCTTTCAAACTAGAAAAACGAAGAACTTCACATTTAACAAATGATGGTATCACAGAGGAAGAAAAAAACCTATACATTAATTCTTTCTCTGGGAAATTAGACAAGTAGCACAGGATGGTTTGGCACAGGGAAAAACAAGCCTTTCCCCAGAAGGCAGTAAATGGGATGTATCCATAGTCAGGGCTCCAAAACCCCAGGAACAAAAGCTAGAGAAGTTACAGGGAAATCCCTTTTTTTCCTCTTCAACTGCATCAAGTTCAATGCTTTTAAAAAATATAATTTTCTGCATTTTACATCTAAAGTTTTGAAGGCCTACCTAAATTCAAGTATTTCCTATTTTATTAAAAGTTTGCCAGTTAATTGTCTAATTTTGCATGGTGTTTGTCATGGCCCCACCAGTGTGCATGCTCATAATACTCTAAGAAAATAAAGCACTTTGCCTTCAAACTAGAAAATCAAAGAACTTGACATTTAACAAATGATGATACCAAATGGAGAAAGAAAAAAAACCTATACATTGATTCCCTCTCTGGGAAATTAGACAAGATACGTTAGCACAGAGAAAAACAAGCCTTTCCCAAAAGGCAGTAAATGGGATGTATCCAGGGTCAAGGTTCCAAAACCCAAGCAAACAGGGATTGATTTTCCTGCCACAGGGGGAGGGTTGGGTAGCCCAGCAGCCCTAGGCATAACTCTGGCCCTATTGGTGCTCCTCAATTCAGCAAGCTAAATCCTTGGAGGGCAGCAAAAGGTTTTTGGGTTACCCATGAATGATGCTACTGTTTGGTTTTTAACTGGAGGGAAAAGCCTTATTCCCATATTTTTTTTGCTTTCAGTTATAAGTGGAAAAAAAAAAAATCCTATAACTTGAAATTCTTTAAGACCAGTGTAGTTAAGTCAGACAGAAAAACCAGTGGTATGATACAAAATATATTTGCTCATTCAAGCACCAGACACTTTGAAATTCTGAACTGCATTTGCAGATTATTCCTGAAAAAAAATATTATATCAGTAATTTAAAAAAAACCCAAACAACTATTTCCTCACTCCCTTCATTGTCAAGTCATCCACATCTGAAAGAAGTTATTTTCCACCCACGCAGCAATTCCACCTATAATAAGAGGTCACTTATTACCCCACTTTGTGAACACAAAAGAAACCTCCAGCTGAATGGGGTCTCCAGCGAGGGGAACAGATGGGCCAAGCCTATAACATAGCACTGCTGTATTGACTGGTGATGGAACTGAAGTCGCATCGCCATGGCAACTCCTTTACTGCCTCCTCCCTCAAGACAACAAGGAATAGCTCACCAGAGGTATTTTAGGAAATCCATAAAAAGTGAAAGAAAAAATTGTGTTCCTTCCTTTCCAGTTATTTAAAAGGTACCTAACAAAAGGTGCTTTCAGGAAACAGGCAGGTGGTGTTTGCTTCCACAAAGTGAAAAATAAGCTGCCTTGAAGACTCAGGATGGATGGCAGGCTATCGATTAAGCCTTCTGAAATGTTAACTGCAAACTTTATGGTGCTTCCACTAAAAATCCTTCTGCTCATTTTCTGATCTATCTGCTTTAGTTTTATATTTTCCAACTTAGATAAAAAGAGATGTTCAAATCCAGGCCTAATAAAACCCCAGCCTATTTCTTCACCGAAAATGATCTAAACCTGTCTGGAGGTGATACCTGCCTGTAATGCTCACATCGTTTTTGTATCGCTACTGCATTTAGAATCAGCAGCGTTGGAAGGGACCTTAAAGATCATCAAGTTCCAACCCCCCACCATAGTACAAGTACAGTACAAGTGCTGATTCCTTTTTTTCTTGGAAAAATCCCTCAGAAACACAAAGGAAAAAAGACTGCATCAGAACCAAGACCACACTCCCCCACATGAGGGAGGGAACGGAAAGAGGGTAGATGCCAGCAAATTCCCATTTCTTTGAAGCAGGATATCCTCAAGCTTTGAAACAATAATAAACGTTTCATTCTCAAAATGCGGTTCTCTGAAGTGCTTGCTTCCTCCCAATTGAAGTTAATTGGGTTTTAATTTCCAGCAGAAGATTCCATCTCTACTTTCAGACTCGCTTCCATGATATACATCACACAGACATTAAAACCACGACAGGTATTCTTTACAGAAGGGCAGATCTCTGGATGCTGGCTGCTTATTAAATTGTGAAATTCTTTGCAGAAAGCTAAGAAACTAATAAACAGATTTGATTTTTACAGCATTACCTTAAAACGCCAGGAACATAACCCAAAGCAGTTCCAGCTGTTTCATGTACACTTGAATAATTCTGGAAACTTTCCTTTCTGACGCACCCCTGAAGGGCCCCCACGTAGATGGTAAATGTTTTTGTTTTGCTTGGCGGAAGCCCCTGTACAATCTCTGATTTAATATGAGCTTTAAAGCAATAAAAAAAATAATAATCTGCCTTGCACGCCAAGCCACCCATGCTGCTGCCGACCCCAGGGGAGGCACCGTCTGTGGGAATCCACCTCTCATCTTTTCTTAACTCCTGTTTTCTTAACTCTTGGTAAATTTGAAGACTCCATCATGGAGCTTTCCCTCCTCCTGACCCTTGGCCAGCAGAACTTGATCACTTTCATAGAATTTGGGTTGGAAGAAACCTTAAATATCATCTAGTTCCAACCCCCCTGCCATAGGTAGGGACACCTCCCACTAGATCATACTGCTCAGTGCCTTTTCCAGCCTGGCCTTAAATACCTTCAGAGAGAGGGCATCCACAACCTCTATGGGCAACCTGTTCCAGTGTTTCACCACACTCACCATAAAGAATTTCCTTCTTCTATCTAGCCTTAATCTGTCATCTTCCAATTTACATCCATTATTCTTAGTCCTTCCATCACATATCCTATTAAAAAGTCCTTCCCCAGCCTTTCTGTAGGCCCCCTTCAGGTATTGATAAGCCAGTAAGCTTTCCATAATGAATAGGGTGCAGCACTGACACAGGATGCTGTGCTCAGCTGTTGCAATTCAGGGTAAGAACAGCCAAGCTACACATGGAATCATAGAATAGTTAGGGTTGGAAGGGACCTTAAAGATCATCAAGTTCCAACCTCCCTGCCATAGGAGAGGAGATTCAGGTTAGATATAAAAAAGAAATTCTTTACCCTCTCTGGAGGTGTTTAAGACCAGGCTGGACAAGGTACTGAGCAACCTGATCTAGTGGGAGGTGTCCCTGCCTGTGGCAGGGGGGTTGGAACTTGATGACCTTTAAGGTCCCTTTCAACCCAAACTATTCTATGATTCTATCTCCTGTCTCAGATGACACATTTATCAGACCTTTAAATTATGCCTTTGCATCTCTTCCACCACTTTTCCACCTGATGGGACAGTCCCACCTGCTTCAGCTGCTCTCAGGACCATGGGAGGAAGAATTCCCTGTGTCTCATTTTGACCACAGATCTTCAAAGCAAGCTCTGGAAGCTCAAACTCATCTGCCAACTCATCCTAATTTGGAGTTGCCAAGATAAGTCATGATTACAAGTATGACATGCAGCTTTTGCTTCCATGCACTATACTCCATCTTCCAACATATTAAATCAGTATTTACACCATTGAACCATGTGATCCAGAGCAGGCTGTGCCTATGTCCTCTTGCTTTCCATCTTTGCCTCAACTACAAACATCATCAGCAATTTCTTTAGCTTTCCCCCACATCACAGATAAAAATGTCAGTGAAGATTAAGGCAAAATAGATTCTCCACAGGGCTCCATTACAATCTGCCTATTTTTAATCCACTTGATCTTTACAGAGTTTGTTTTGCATCATTCTGATTTTCTAATTGAAGTGTTGTATGGTATCAATTCAAATATCATTCAGGATCCTAGATTGTTAAATCAACACTATTATCCTCATTAAAAGTAATCCTATGAAAACACTCTGCAGTTTGATAATTTACACACTATAAATCTGTGCAGACTACTGTTAATTTGATTTCTGCAGTTTCAACTCATAACATTGTTCTTTTAATGTGTAGCAAACAGAGCAGCAGTAGTTGGAAAAAATAATCAACAGAAAGTAAGTGTCCAGTTCTGGAAAAATGGAGATACCAGCAGTGATGCTAAGGAGATTCCATCCCCTTAACTTCTCTATTTGGCTCTGGTTTGAGGCCCCACCTGGAGTATTGTGTCCAGTTCTGGAGCCCTCAACATAAGAAGGAAATTGAGCTGTTGGAGCAGGTCCAGAGGATGGCCACAAAGATATCAAAGGGCTGGAGCAACTGCCTTATGAAGACAGGCCGAAGGAGTTGGGGTTGTTGAACTTGGTGAATAGAAAGCTCAGGGGGAACCTCATAGTAGCTTATCAGTGCCTGAAGGGAATCTACAGAAAGCCTGGGGAAGGAATTTTAATAGGATATGCGATGGAAGGACTAGGAATAATGGATGCAAATTGGAAGAGGGTAGATTCAGGCTAGATACAATAAGGAAATTCATTATGGTGAGGGTAGTGAACCACTGGAAGAGGTTGCCCAGATAGGTTGTGGATGACCCCTCTCTGGAGGGGTTTAAGGCCAGGCTGGACAAGACACTGAGCAGCATGATCTAGTGGGAGGTGTCTCTACCTATGGCAGGGGGGTTTTGGAACTAGGTGATTATTTAAGGTTCCTTCCAACCCAAACTGTTCTATGATTCTATGAAATTATGAAAAACCTTTAGAAGCTCAAGCTCAGAGTTGAACTGAACCACACTGAAAAGAGATGTCTGAGTCATGGCTGTAACGTCATTTTAAGAACATCTTCCTCTACCTGATGTGACTCCCCTGACGCACCATTCACACTCCTGTGGCCAAATCAGTCATCCCAAATAAGAACAGGACTACTCATCTCCAGAAATACCTTTTCCTCTCTTTATTCCCCTATTTTGGAAGCAGTCTCTCCTCACTGATTAATAAATGTTTTTGACTCAGTGAAGGAAGAGAAAGGCACAATAATACTCACAGAACTGGGGTGACATAAAGGTGTTGGTACGTTAGAAAAAAAACTTGTTTTGACGTTATATTGCACCATATAAACAGAAAACATAATTAATAATGTGAATTCTGATCAGTTAATTCTGGTCCCTTTCAAAACCTGGCAGCAAGGGAAGGAGAAGAGGGAATGACAATATTCGGCAAATGGAAGAAAAACAGTTGCAGTTGAGGTATTTTTCAATCCCCTTAACTAGTTTTAGTAACAGCTGAGAATAAAAATAAAGTTATAAACACTTTCATACCCTTTGGAGTTTAAATGGTATATTTAATCTAAGTCATATACAACACTGAAACGATTCTCTTTACCTTCAATATGAATTAAGATTATTAAATATGTATGTAAAATAGTATCCCAGCTGGAACATTTCCAGAATAAAACTCTAAAAAGAGGGGTTTTTTCCTCTCTCTTTTATTTTTTCCCTTTTTTATTTTTCACTTCAAGTCGCAAACCCATTCAAAACTAGGTCAAGTTTATAAAACTCAATAAAAGTAAAAGGCTCTGCTATTTCTTGGAATTACTTTTTTTTTAAGTATCCTCCTTGAAAATTTACCATTAAAAGTTTTTCAATTTATTTAGTGAAAAGGACAAATATAGGTATGGATTTTTCTGCCTCCCTACACACAAGCAGACACAAAAAAGTAAAGCAATTACTAAAACACAGCTTTCTTCCTATCTCTAGCAGGCAGTGCTGCTCTGAAATTACATCTCCTATTAAGTCCAGTCATTCAAACTGTACTGTTTGCTGGAGACTAAGTCCTGGTGCAAAACATACAGCATTTCCAAGAAATTAAAAGAAACCAGGTAGCAAATTTCTAGGAATAAATGTGTATAAAAATAAACACAACTCTGGTTTGCTACTCAAGAAGACAAACCCATTGTAAGCAACTGCTTCTTTATTTGCATTTTATCACTTTCTAAATTCTAACAGAAGCCAAACTGAACTTAAAAAATAATTAAAGTAAAATTGCAAATTAAGGCAAGGAGGTATTACCTTCCCTTCCGCTGTCAGTCCAACATGCCCCTGATGTCCCAAGAGATACTAATCGTTTCCCTCACTTGAGAGGCAAATCATCTGGCCACATACTCGTGTACTGATGATGGGATACATCTTCTGCCAGCAAAACAGAGAAACAGACCAATTCTATTCCTAAAAAACACTCACTAGACACTCTTTCTTCCACTCTCCTTCCTATACTTGGTGGACAATGCAGTGCTTTACAGTCATCCTATGGACCTCCACCTCTATTAAAAGGCAGTTCTTTTTGGTAGCGTTCAAACCAGGTTTGACACTAAAAATATGTAAATTTAACTCCCAAATTCTATCCCAGAAAAACAATGCAGCAGCCAGATCAAAGAAATCAAATTGGTCAGATGGAGAAACACTAATTGCTAGAGCTGAGGAAGTGAAGAAGTGGGATTCTTGACAGAAGAGAAGGAGACCTGTAATCCACAGATAAACTAATTTTAGCCTCTGTAGTAGATACTAGAAGAATCTCATACAATGTAAACATGGAGCTATGAACTAAGGAACTACAGAATCACAGAACTATAGAGCCCCTCTAGAGGAATGTTGGTGGTGAACATGGTTTTCAGTGCAGTCAATGACAACTGAAAAAGACAAGAGTTCCTCTTGTATAGACAATAGTGATAAATATAATTATACATATTAAGAGTGAGCAATAAATAAATGTCAGTCTAATAAACTAATGATCAATGCTGAATACCCATGAATAGCACAACACCAGTAACAACCAGTGGAACATAAATAACCTAGAAAGAATAATGAAGCAACAAAGGACTTTGAGGAAACCTTAGCATAAAGTCTTAGAACTTCAGCACAGGAGATCATCTCGTTCAACCCAACTGAATTCTCAAAACAGGGCTCCAGAAGGCAATTTGTACGCTTCTAATTTTTAATTGTTTAGGAAACATCAAATAGCTGACAAATTCAAGTAATGCCACAAAGCCCTTCTATCAGCAGTGACAGAAATATGCTGCAGCACAACTAGAAGACTAAATCGAAGGTGTGGGCAAGGTTTATTAACAGCTAGTGATCAAAAAGGTCAAGAAGGTGGCATGTATTGACTTAACAGCACTTCTCTTGAGCTGTGTATTTCTAGTGTTAAAAAAGAGGGAATTATACCACATAGGACCTATATTGGTTTTTCTTTTCTCTCCTTCTTATACAATCAGACAAAATGAAAACAAAAATCCATGTTTCCTAAGGGACCAGTAATACTGAAGTTGCTTGAATGAGTGTGAAGGGTTAGCAGTGGGAAGGAAGTCAATTGAACTTTCCAGATTTAAACAGTAACTCCTGAGGAGTGAATCTTCATCCAAGAAAGCACTCAACAACCTCAGTTCAAAGGCTCCTATCAGATTGTTTCCACCCGAAGCATGTGGCAATTCTGTGTCTTGGTCCGGTCCTAGAAGCCTGATGGACCAGCAGCAGGAGTCTCCTACCACTGCCAGCTGAAGAACCTTTCATATCAGGACAACCTTCTGTCAGAACCCTTTTGTGACAACCACACTAAATTAAGAATAAAAGAGGTAATGACTTCTTATCCTGGAAGAGCATCAGAAGCAAGTGGAAAAGGCTCACCAAAATATTTTTCAACAGATCTCTGAAAAAATTCTATGGCTTATCAGCAAACAAATTTTGGCTTAAAGAATGTACAACTCCAAGAACAATTTTATGTCCACCTAATTTGTGTATGTACAAATGTTCCTATAACAAAAAATTATATATTTATATTATAGAAATTGAAACAGTATAAATTTAAATCTCTATTTTATATATGCTTATATGTATACATATAAAACTCACAACTTCTAATTAGAAAGACACATAGACAAATTAAAAAGGAACAATGTATTAGATTTAAACTAATGTTGCTAACCCCCCTCTGTCTCTTCTATGGTCTTACTCAATTTGTGAGAGAAGTCCAAAGCAGCCTTCATATTTTATCCATCAAAATAAATTGCTGATAAACTACAGCAACTTTCGAAGGCATTTCCACAACTCCCTGAATTACAGGAAGCTTTCATTAATAATCCCTCTCAGTGCAAACTGGTTTGCTTGGAAAAAAATTACATTAGAGTTATGCAACACTTCTTTAAGACTTGGAAATCTAAGAAAAAAAAAACCTCCATCTATAGGTGTCTGAATACCCTGCATAAGACAATATTTTTTAAATATTTCCTGGCAACTGGTACCACAATTTACAAGCCCATACCACTATGCAAACATATGGCAAGAAATTTTTTTGCAGCCCATCCAGAGTTTCTTGACTGTTGACTCACTATCTGCTTCCCATAGTCCTGATGAACATCAATATAAGAAAATTGCTTTCAAAATAAAATTATTAAAGTTGGAAGGGATTTTCAATGGTTATCTAGTCCAACTGCTCTGCAGCAAGCAGGGACATCTTCCACTAGGTCAAGCTGCTCAGAGCCTCATGAAGCCTGGCCTTGAATGTCTGCCTCCTGGCATGGGGCCTCCACAACCTCTCTGGACAACCTGTTCCAGTGCCTCATCATCCTCATGGGGAAGAACCTCTCTCTAATATATATCTGCCGTGATCTAGTTTAAAACCATTGCTCCTTGTCTTGTCACTGCATACCCTGGCAAACAGCCCCTTCCCAGCTTTCCTGTAGCCCCTTCAGATACTGGTAGGCCACTGTGAGATCTTCCTGGAGCCGTCTCTTCTCCAGACTCAACAGCCCCTTCTCTTGATCCTAGACCTATTTGCTATCTGTATGCATTTGCTTTAGATGTGTCCCAACATGCACTTAGAAAAGTGGCATTTTCCTGACAAAAAGAATCATTTGCCTCCTCCTACCACCATGCTGCCCATCTTTGTTACCAAAATAGAAAGGCTAGCACATGCCCTAGGAAGTCTCTCTTTGTCTCGGCTTTGGAATTATAGGGAGCAGATAGGCTCAATCTGAAAATTCTGTGATTAAAAAGTTAAAAGTTACACGATATCCAGAAGGATGGAACATTGTATTGTGAGAAGTGAACTGCAAGAATGAAAATCCAGCTCAAAATTGACAATTCCTTTCTAAGTCTACGTTCAGCGGGAAAAACCTTTCTGACTCCCCCTTTCAATAATGAATTTCATGTGACTTTTTTTGGTTGGAGGAATTGAACAGAAACAAAAACCAAAACACTGTCTTGATGCGTTAGCATTAAACATTACCTTTAAGGACAAAACTTTGTCTCTTTTATTGTTATACAATGTGGTATTTCCAGCGTGAATAAGGGGCAGAAAAAAAAAAAAAAGAAAATAAATACTAGCATTCTTAAACCAAGAATCTGTCAGTAATCTAAAAACTAACAGAAATTGCTTTTAAGGTGTAATGGACTAATTTCCAGCCCTACATTCCAGTCTTCACCACCTTTGCTTGGTGGACTGTAGCCAAGTGCTAAACTTTTCCTCATCCAAAGAGTCTGTAGCAATCTCAGACTCCTCATGTCCTTTTATAGTTTTAAGCATTTTTTTTTAAGCCTTGACCTTTCAAAGGCCATTCTTTCCTATTTGTATTTTATTTATGACATCTCTCCCTCCCTTCCCAGAAACAAGTACTCCTCCTCCAACATCCACTGAGGTTCAGATGTTGACATCCTGCTTTTTATTCCTCTCATCCTTTTGATCAGAACAAAGTCCAACATTTTATGCTGACAGCTCCAACTCTGCGTTTCTCAAAAGGAGAAACTGACTTTACATTTTGTGGAAGCACAGAACTTTACTCTCCATCCTCCCCCAAGCCTTCACTGCTCTCCGATTTTTTGTCTCAGCAGATAATACCATCAGACTGCTGCCTCACAGCACAGCATCAGCAGCAGTTTGTCTCCCACACATCCTGGACCATTTGGACTAGATGTTAGCCATACTACTTTGCAATGAAATCATTAAATAAAACCCAAACCAACACCTGATGAGGACCACAATTCTTTCTTACCAACTTTAAGTCATTTACTGTACATTTTCCCAATGACTCTAAAGAAAACCATGTTTCTCCATCAAGCTTGTGCCAAATACCACCAGCTGAATGTTTTCTTCCCTTGTTCTTTCATCATCTCACTTGAAGCACCTGAATTTATCTGTTTTCTGCCAACTCAGGCACAATTCAATATTTTCCCCACCCCCCATTGTGTGTAAAAGATTTAATTCCAGCTTCTTACATTCATTTTCCTATCTACTAAGAATACATAAAATACTATTACCCTGCTTGTTGTATTTGCCTTCAAGCTTTTTGGCTTTTATAGACAGAATTATTTTTAAGTATCTAATCTTTTAGCCCTAGAAAAAAAAAAAAGCCCACATCAATGTCTCTTTGTTATAATATCACAAATCATTATTATTAGTCAACAGCACAAATGTCCACCAATTGACAAATGCACTTCAGGGGGTGGGTTTTTTTGCTGAAAAACCATTTAGTATAGAGTGTAGCTACTATTAGCTTACTTAATCTGCAAGTTGAAATACAGGTCGACCTCTCCATATGGTACTTTTAACATATAGAAAAAAAAAATACAGATGCACAGATTTTTTGTATAAACCTAAGAGAAAGTGCAAAAACATTCTCCAGCTCCAATTTATTCTCTGTGCTGATACTGTAAATTCAGGAAAATTAAAATGCTCTAAAGTTTGTATTTTATAAATAGCATTTTTAAAGTACTTTGTCTGAATTCTGTTTTCTGAAAGGACTACAAAGGTCTTCAGTAGCAGGCATAAAGATATTTCAGGGAGAAAAATGCCATTTACTGATTCCTATCAGACAATTAAACATGCCTCTGTGTGGGCATGAACACTCTTGTTCTCAGAACAGACCTGCTGATGACTGAGCTGCTGCTTTCAGAAAAAAAATATTTTTCTTCCCTTTAAAATTCTTCAGAAAGTGTCTTTTTTTAAACAATAATTCCAGAACATTTCAGATCATGTGAATAACGATCANCTAACAACCAACAAGCAGATTAACAGACCTAAAAGTGTGATATTATTGCTTTTCTGGAGGCAAATAAAATCAAACCACCCCATCTTCAGCAAGAGATGCAGTTTGGTGATCTCCAAACAGATGACCCTGAAGGGTCCCAGCTAGAGTAAGTAAATCTCTGTGAGCCTCTACTGCAGGACATGCTGCTCCAACTGAGCAGATTTCTCAGGTAGTCAAGCTGAATGTGTCACAGGGATGTAAAAAGCTCCTACTATTCAGGTGTTTCCTTTCCAACAAGATAAAAAGTTCTTCTCACAGTATGATCTCCAGCAGAAAACAACCCATAAAGGCACCTGTGGCAACATAAGCAGGTGAGATTTGAGCATATATGATCCAAATAAAGAGGCTGTTTGGAATATAAATAGTAGAAGACAGCATGGCAAGACTCAGAAAGGACCACTAGCATCCAAAAACATGGCATTAGCCCTGACCACAATGCAGCGTGGCTTTTTCATTGCAATCTCGCTCCTTTGGGAAGAGTAAAAGCAAATGAATGGAAACCCTGCAGAAAGCATGTACACAGTGTATTCCATCCTCCATTACAGCATCATTATATGGTTTACAGCTCACATTTTTTTCCTGACACATCTGCCTCTAAAGAAAAGAATTCCTTGGTTGCAGCATACTCAAACTGTAACTAGCTGAGTGTATNGATCATGTGAATAACAATCATATTATTCAACCAAAATATATCATCACAGAGGTATAGCCAACAGGGAGAACTGCCTTTTTATTTTCCATTAAAAGGAGAAAGGTTCAATGCCATAAAATTGGATCCATATGGAGAAACTACAGGATGCTGTTTAATAATATGTCCTAAAGTTTGGAAAATAGACTTGACCTAAAAAAAAAAAAAAAANCAACAAGATAAAAAGTTCTTCTCACAGTATGATCTCCAGCAGAAAACAACCCATAAAGGCACCTGTGGCAACATAAGCAGGTGAGATTTGAGCATATATGATCCAAATAAAGAGGCTGTTTGGAATATAAATAGTAGAAGACAGCATGGCAAGACTCAGAAAGGACCACTAGCATCCAAAAACATGGCATTAGCCCTGACCACAATGCAGCGTGGCTTTTTCATTGCAATCTCGCTCCTTTGGGAAGAGTAAAAGCAAATGAATGGAAACTCTGCAGAAAGCAGGTACATAGTGTATTCCATCTTCCATTACAGCAACATCATTATATGGTTTACAGCTCACATTTTTTTCCTGAAACATCTGCCTCTAAAGAAAAGAATTCCTTGGTTGCAGCATACTCAAACTGTAACTAGCTGAGTGTATTATCTCCTCCTCCTTATCTTCCGATGTTAAAATTGAGTTAATTTCTCAGCAGAAACACAGATTGCTGTCCCTTTAACAAGTGAACCATATCTCATACAGGCCTTATTGATGATATGTCATCACCCTCCAGAAGAAACAGGACAATAAAAAAAACAGAGGACGATGAGAGCCAGGAGAAATACCCCTAATAATTCTTTTTATGTCAAAGATTCTGATCTTATTTCCCATTTTCTAATGCCCCTGGTCAGAGTACACATTGTTTTCCCGCAGTCCTGTTCAAATGGTTGGTCCAGCCTTTCTCCAACTGGTCATACAATCATAGAATTGGAAGGGACCTCCAAAGGTCATCTAGTCCAACCCCCTGCAATGAACAGGAACATCCTGCACCAGATCAGGTTGCTCTGAGACTCATCAAACCTGGCCTTGAATGTCTCCACAGAAGGGGTCTCCACCACCTCTCTGGACCACCTGTTCCAGTGCCTCACCACTCTCATGGGGAAGAGCTTTCTACTGTCTAATATAAACTTGCCCTGCTCTAGCTTAAAACCCTTCATACTATCACTGTATGCCCTGGCTTCAGCTTTCTTGTAGGCCCCCTTCAGGTACTGGTACCAGTCCCACAAATACATACTGTACTGTGCTAAATTTGGTTAAGTCTACATGTGCTGCACTTCACCATCTGCTCTATTCCCACCTTAATCCATGGCCCAAAGTCCTGTGACAGAAGATATCTGGGCACAGCAACTCAGGGCTCAGCTGGAAGCCTCCTGCTGAAAGACTGCCAATGTTTCCTTGAATCCACTCTTCTTACCAGGCTCTCCCATACCCACTGCAACTGTGAAAACACTATTAATTACACCCTTTCACCTGACCCACTTCTCTCAAAATAGCAGCATCAGAGATGGGCTAAAAACAGGGGGAAAAAGAGGGAAGCTGCATGTTTTGGTTCCTGGATAACTCCTCCTAGAAAAGCCTAATCTGTTCTGATTCTCTCCACTATTTTTTCCTCTTTCCTTCTCTTCCGTGTCTTCCTTCTGTTTCTCTCTGTGAGAGGAGGAATCAGGTTAGGAAACAGGAATGCTGGAGAGCACTGATCTAAATTGCTTCCCATCTTCAAAAATGGAGAGAGAAAATGATGGTAGTGTAGGAAGGAAATAGAGCCCTGTAGGTTTTCTTTTCCAGAGATGACTTTCTTCTTGCTTGTGGCTCATGACTGAGGGGGATACAAGAGAATAAGAACTGCTGGAGATTTTGGCAAATATTGAAAAAGGAGAAACATGCAACTACAACTATCTGGAGAAGCAGCAAACATTGAAGAGGAACAAACCCCACAAATATAGATTGCAGTCTCTTTCCAGAAGGAAAAGGTTTTATTCAGTCTGGCTCAGATTTGTTCAATTTTCACATTAAATTAACAAATACATGCATCAAACTGGTGTAGACTAGTAGAGATGCACCAAAAAAAAATCTTTTATTATGAGAGAAGACATGCTGTTCCATTTCCTAAATGATGAAAAGGAAACATAAAGAAATAAAACTCCAACATGAATACTGTAACTAGCAGTGATAAAATGTTCTTGCCTGCAAATTCCAAGGCACTACAACACGATTTTGTTTATGCTGATTTTTTCCAAGGACAATAATGGAGATTAAAACCAGCCCTGGCATTCTGCACGATTATGTGGAACAAGGTTCACCCCTGGTTCAGAAAAAAGGATAATAAAAACAGGGTTCAGAAGAAAGGATAATAAAAACAGGGTCCAGAGACATGCCTGAGATGTGAAACAGAGGTTTTGTTCCTCCAGCACATGAGCATTTTCCAGGTACCAGAGCAGAAGGAGCTGCCAGCTGAGATCTTTATTTCTCTCTGAAATGGCCAAGCAACTGTCTCCTCATCACCCTTGGAAAAACCAGCATCAAAAGCTGCTGCATGCAAATACAGAAAGAGAATATTTATTTAAACATAAGCTGTTCTTGGGGCATACTTTTGCAATTTCATATTTGTGACCTTTGGGAAGGAAGGACACACTGAAAGCCTCAGTCAGTGCTCATCTGCAGAGGTAATATCATTCCTGTAATAGCACCAGCACCTGATTATTTCTGCCTTCACCAACCAAATGATCAGTGAAAACAATCCCTCATTTAAATTAGAGGTACCTTTCACCAAGGTGAAGTTTTCAGGAGGAATGAGGTACGTACTTAGTAACATCTTAGAAAGAAATGTGAAACAATATTAAATAATACTATTTCTGCCTCTTGACAGGCTTGTTGGATGACATCAAAATGAATTTCTACAACAAACCAACTCTTTTTCCTTCACGGATATACTACCAGAGAACCAAATCCTACTCTTACAAGATCACTATAAACCAGAAGTAATTAAAAGAAATACAAAATCAAGTTCATTTTTAAACTGCAGATGCAGAGTTATCTGACACTGCTCTAGTGGGAGGTGTCCTTACCTATGACAGGGGGGTTGGAACTAGGTAATTTTTAAGGTTCCTTCCAACCCAAACTATTCTATGATTCTATGATATTAAGATAAAACAAAGTTTAAAATCAGTTTCTAGATATTAGCAACAGTCAGATCATTTAGGAAAATAACATCTCAAATTATCATCTTCTTGGCTTTTACACTAAATCTTTCCTCTCCATCTAGTAAGATCTTTGCTTATTAGAGCTATAAAGTGGAGATTTATATCTACTTTACTCACTAGAATATTTTTATACACAGATACATGGTTTCTTTTACCATTAAAAGAACTCGGGCTGTTATGGAAAGGCAAACATTACTTGAACAACTTAGGCTGAAAGCACTGATACTGATTCTGTATCAAAACCACAACACATGCAAAAAGAAAGGAAAAAATCTAGGGTTTAACACTGGAAAAAAAGATTTTAAGAAAAATGGACCCTAAAACAGTTTGCAAGAATCTAAAATAATGTCTGTACTAAGTCAACACAGAAATCAAACTATTTGAAAAGAAAATCAATATTGGGATTAATATTCCAGTCATTTCCAAAGGAAGACAAAATGCAGCAAAAAGAGCTTGAAAAGTTAGGGGTTTTCTTTCCTTTTTTTAATCAAAATCTTGCTGTGGATCTGAATTCAATTTGCATGTGAAGTAAATCACTCTGAAGAGGAGCTGAACCTCACCCAGGGTTAAGTGCAACACCAAATGCAGACCTATGATTTCAGTTTCATTTTATAAAAAGAAACTACTACCAAAACACAAAAGAAACTGCTCTGGCAGCTCCTACGAGCACGTTACATTTATGATGTCTGCAGTATGTGTGAGTAAACTTTAAGGGATAATGACAGAAGAAGTTATTTTCATTCTCTTTTTCATTATCTGCCACTCCAAGTTGAATGGTATATAAGATTTAACTGTATTCCACACAAAGGCAGAGGCACAACAGTGAGCACTTCATTAATTAAAAGCCAGAAAAGGAAGTTTGCTAAACGAAGCAAATGTTCTTATCACTCCTATCTATATTCATTAAAACTGACAAGAAACCAAATATCACCATCTGTCTACTTGCAATAAAGACACTAAAAACAGCTCTGGAGTAGAAGAATAATATAAAGTATAAAGCCGCAACTTTTTCAAGTTGCAGTTTGAAATGGACAAGAGAGAAACTGATGTCAGACGTGGGAGAATAAAGACTTGACAAGGAGCTCTTATGCAAGTCTGCAAAAGAAATTACATCTTTTAGAAACCGAAGCCGCTTTGAAACATCACAAAACTAAACTTTAAATTTTCCTCTGTGTTTCCCATTCAGATCAACAGGTCCATAAACCCCAAGTATTGCAACAGATGCTTATTTGCCTATTTAGTAATAACTGCTCCCAAAAAAACCCTGGAAATTATATTACACGACAGAAATTACTAAGTTTTAATGCTCAAGCAAGTCCTGGGAAACACTTCTGTAGCTTTATTATGTCCTGATGCACTGTCTTCGTATTTACAAATGGGGATTCTGCATTTGAACTTTTCGTTTTACATTATTCATATACTTGGATTTTGCCTACAAGTCAGCAACTGGGTAGAGAAGTTGAATAAGATTTGATGAAAGAAAAGAGATAAGTAGAGGCACTAACTTAGTAGAGTTGCTAAATTAGCTCTGAATAAACCACCACCACACTCACACCAGCGGTTGCAGAGGTCAACTGAAGGTCACCAATTTAAGGTAGTTTCCAAAAGTTGTGCAACTTCTACCTCCTAGAAATCACCCTCTTTGACACTGCAGAAGAAAGAAAAGGAGGAAAAAACAAATAGAGGGTAATAAGGTATTTAGTGACAGAAATGAAAATAAACCACTGCTCACATTTGCAGCAGCAGAGCTCTGTGTTGTTAATTCCACACCATACCCCGGCTGCATTTCACATGGCAATGAAAAGCATTCTCAGCTCCTCTCAATGCTGCATAAAATATTAGCTCCATAGTCACAGTTTTAAAGACTAAATAAGGTTAAAGTAATTTAAGGCAGCGATAAACACAAGAAAATTCATGGCTAAAGGTGCCACCCAGCTCCCAGCCCCCCTGCTGTGGCTGGGTCACGGGCGCACATATGGTGCCCAGCAGATCTCTGTGGTACCTATAGGAAGGGTAAGTGGGGTCAGGAGAGGAGGAGCAAAGGACTTAAACACCAAATCGAAGGCTTTATTGATTCTTCTTGTAATGTTCCTCTAGATTGCCACTCTTTCTTTTATTGGGAGTTTAATTTTCTTTCCTAAGAACAATAATTTATACCCATAAAAAGGCTCTCATTAATATTCTATGAGAATGCCTTTTTAGCCTCAATGCAATTACAACACAGCAATTATTATTCTTCTGTTAATACTTTAACAATACTAACAGAGCCATTAACAGCTCAGCACAACTACGAGAAGCAGTTAAGAAACAGAACTGTAGGATTATTTTCTAAAGAAAATGGTTTATTTACTAAAGAAAAACCACAACAAAATTACAGGAGGTCATAAAGTCTGAGTGTAAAAAGTCGCTGTAAAAACATGCTGTTGAAGATTCCTCTTCAATTCTGAGCCATCTCCTTTTGAAAGTCAAGTAAATTCATGAGGATGTAGGAATAGTAGAAGTTTTTAAGTGAACTTTGAAATTCAAGGGGAAATTCTCTGTTGTGTTAAAATTATAACGTTAAGATGCAGCACATCCATTATCTGTCCATACCAATAAAATCACTGGGATGTTCAGAGAGGACTCTGGCAACTGGTAGGCAAATGCAGAGATACGTATCAGAAGAGAAAATACAAAACCATCCATAAAAATTCCCTCTGTGTGGTTTAAAAATGCATCCTCCAGACAGAAGCAGGAGAATGTTTGTTTATTCTAAAGACATTTTAAAGAAAAAAAAAAAAAAACAACCCAAAAGAAATGCTGTTGCAATGCGGAAAAGAAGACAAAATGTTACTATCTCAGCTTTATAAAACTTTCAATATAAAGCTACATAGTAACAACCACACACCAGGCGATTTTTTTGTTTCTTATTTTTTGTTTGTTTTTCCATTTTAGAGCTCGTATTTTCCTCCTGAGAGTACAAACAGTGGAAGTTACATTGCTTTTTATTTACTAAGAGGAAGCATACAAGGACTCGGGTTCCTCAGGAGCGCAGATAATTAGTGGAAAAGTTAATCTTCTTTGGTAAAAAAGAGCAAGAACAATTCATTTCCTGCCAGGGGAACAACAGGGTGTAAATCAAAGCACCTTCTACAACACAGACTTGGGAAATCCAGCACCAGACTCCAGGCTCCCTGGATTTGAGAGTGCCCGTCTGGGAAAAGCCTTCTGGGGAACTGAGAAAGCATCAATTTCCTATAATCCTCTTAGAAAGGTAAATTAAACTCATTCCTGAAATGCATCTTTTTTTTTTTTCTTCTTGTCCCTTTAATTACATGAAACATTACAAATGCAATATACAAACCACTATCAATCCTATTAATTTGTACACACCTATATCAATTTGTGACCACTTTTTTTTTTTTAATCTTGTATTTACCTTCTCTGTGAGCTGAAAAATTTTCTTTGCCCTGGTATTTCCCTAGAGATGAAGCTACCCTTTCTGGAAGGTCACCATAAAGCTGGTTGTATCAACCCCCTCCTTGCTCACAGGATTACAGAGATACTGTGTTTAAATTCAGGATAGTTTTTGCCCTTTTGTACTCAAATGCATCATCTTCTCTTCATCCTGATACGCACAATAAAACCTGAAATTGTCGAGTTTGGTACCAGCTTGCAACGTGACTTATTTTGGTGAGCAGATCACTGTGACACCTCCTCAGCAGTATTATTCTGGAATTCTCTTTAGACAGTCAATAACAGTTTTCCACACACCTCTGTAAAAGCTGACTGGGAAAAAAAAAAAATAAATCTACTTTTAAGAAGTGAATGCTCAAGCTTTCATAACAACCCAGTCACAACGCCTTCACGTCTGTTATTTAAAGCACAGCACCACTACATCTGTATGCCAGTAATGGAAAGCTCATCATGCTTTTGGTCTGTAGCATTAAAAAACCCCAACCAAGAACAAATCCATCCTAGGAGCACCTTTTAATCCACACAGTTCAAAACCATTTGCTGCTATTTACATTGCAGTAAGTATTTTCAAGCTGTTATTTAGGTGGCCTTGGAAGTAATGACAGCAGCAAGCTGGAACAGGTTTGCCCCAAAACAGAAGTCAGGGTAGCACTAAAAATAAAACTGGGGTGTCTTAAAGCCTGGGAAAAGTCCAGCAATGCTACAAGAAATTGGGTACAAACCTACAAAAGACATTCCCCACACATACTATTGGCATCAATTAATTTGGATGGACAGATGTTTACAGACTGAGAATAATCCAGAACTTCTACAGTTCTCTTGGACATTCCAATTGCTCCCATATCCCATTTGTTTCTTCCCCCACACCCCATTGTTCTGCCTTCTGGTATCTTCCCTGACATGGATCAAGCTCAGGCCAGCTTTCTCCATGTCCTGGTTATGCCCTGCTCTCCACCATGTCCACATGACGTGATGTTAGTGATGGCAGAAAACCCAGCAGAGCAGGGTCTTGGTGAGGCCACATCTCTTGGGTAACAAACCAACCTTTTCCTGCCATTTCTTTACACAATGTAGTAGCACAGGCCTTTTTTTTCCTTTTTCCCAGTCTGTCTCATTATTTGTCTCTATTTTACATATTACCCATTACTCTTCAGGGTTTGTTTTTGTTTGGTTTTTTTTTTCCCCCTCTTTTATCCTCCTAGCACTATCATGGTCTCCAAGAGAAAGCTGAGGCTGTTAAGTACCACACATCTGTCATTTCAGCATTATGGTCAGGAAGCAGATCCTGAAAATCCTGGTACCAACATTAAACTGGTAAACTAAGAAATCCCCCCTTCAATTTTATCCCTTTATCACTGTTCTTGCCTAAATACCAGCTGCTGATTACCATCAGAGACAGGATATGGAATTACACATGCTCCATCTGAATCAGGAAGGCCATTATTACAGATTTATTGCTGAAACCAGTGTTTCTGCCAGACCCGAGGACACCAGCAAGAGGTGAAGTTACAGGCTCTTGCACCTTAACAACACAAGTGGTTTTGCTGTGTGGAAGTTTTCCAGCTCATCATCAACATTTGTCACACTGTTATGCAAATAGAGTTAATTCTGGTAATGATCAGCACATATGTAAACCACACTGGTATTTTCCTTGCCAGTGGTAGGAAAATTTCAGTGAAGGAAATTCAGTTAAAAATATTTTTCACCTGCTGAGAAATATGGGTGAAAACACTTTTAACCACTGGATTTTGTAAAGAACGCAATAAAGAAAAACAATTTGCTGGGAAACAGCCACTACTTAAGACATTCCGTGTTGCTTTCCAATGTTATTTTCCCAGAGACACCAAGCCCAATTAGATTTTGTGGGTTGGGTGGGGTGGGGGAGGTGGTTATTAGTGTTTTGGGAAAAACCTACCAAACCTTGCTTTGCTGGCTTGCTCCCACTCCTCAGATACAACAAGAACTGCCTGCTGGAAGACCCAGCACTTCAGAGGGGGGAAATTGTCATTAACTGATCCACCAAATCTAGAATTCAGTTAGTTTTTTAAACTTTAAAAAAAACTTAAAAAAAAGAAAGATTCCAAGGAAAGAGCAGAAGGTTCCCTCAATGGTAAAGTTCAAGCTCCATTGGTCAAATGCTTTCAATGACATGCCCAAACTCTAGCATCCAAAAACAAGTAGAACTCCAACCCTAACCAGAAATATCTGGAGGTTCTAGCACAAGGACAAAACCTCAATAATCCCATTTCCTTCTCTGCACCATAAAATAAACACTCTGAGACAGACTCTTTGGATCTCTATGCTTTCAAAAGAATTTAGAAATGGGGGTGAGGGAGGTTAGGGGAGAGCGGAACAAAACCATGAGTAAAGTGCACGGGTTCAAAATGTGCAGTAAATACTTTTGAAAGCAATGTTCTCATCTGGGAGTATTGCAACAGATGTTTATCACAAGCTACTGCAACAGTTAATCCCACTCCCAGCCAGATTAACTCTTTGCCATTGGTAACAAGCCTTTTTTTTTTCGCCCCCACAGGCAGCCTACATAGAACAAGATGTGCCAGAATTCCAGACAGCAAGAGGTTAACTGAATAAAGGGAAGGGGGGAAGAAAAAAAAATTTAAAAAATTAAATCCATAAAGCCCAACCAAATAAACTAATGTCTGGCCCAAAAGACTTTGATGAACAGGTGTATGTGTGGGTGGGAGTGGGGAGAAAAAATAAAGAAAAAAATATTTAAACAAAGCCTCCGCTGTCACATTCTGGTCACGGAAGTGGGTACAAACAACATTTCTGAATAACGGATTTTTTTTGTATTTTAGGAGAGAATAAGGAATACAATTATGGAAAAGATCTTTAAAAGATCTTTATTTCAAGATTTCTGGTAGCAGTGTATTGCCGTAACAACTCAAAGGTCATTCTGATTAAAGATACTTTAAGAGAGAATGAAAACAGGAAGGTACAAAACTGCAATAAATTAAGGACTTTGAAGCAGCAATTCAACATTTTGCAAATGTTACAGCATTTCAAAATACAAAGGATTTTGTAAAATTAGCTTATGTATCCATACATGAAATAGTGGCAGCCTACCAGACTGTTTCTCTTTTTTGTTTATTTTATGCCTTCAAAGCTGAGTAATTTAATGGCAGGTTTTTAATTTTCATGTAACTATTAACAGCACCTATGTCAGCAATCTGGTATTTACTCCTTAAAGACACAAATCACAATTTAACCATCATTATTTAAAGCTGAAATCAACATTTCTTAATGAGCAGAAATCGGAGCCCTGTTTGCAACCTCTCCTGAAGGCAAGTCAAAGGCCAGTGAATAACTGCTCAGAGACAATCCCTCTGCTCCTGATTTCACAGACACCCCATTCTGGGAAATCCTTGACTAGTTCTTATGAAGAGAATGAGCAGTTTGTGAGAGCCAGGGGAAAACTGACATCACCACACAGAGGAGATGGAGGAGAAAAGGAGAGTGCACCATGTAAACAATGCTTTGTCTGAGAAACACCTACAGGTCCCACATCTCTGGTCACATCCAGATCTGTAGGAAACCAACAGGAGGCAGAGCAGGTCTGAGGATTTACAGCCTTGCATAGCTTGTAAGGGATTGGAGCATCTCCCTTATGAGGAATGCTGAGGGAGCCGAGTGTCTTTAGCTTGGGAAAGAGGAGACTGAGGGGGGACCTCAATAATGTTTATAAATATGGAAAGGGTGAGTGTCAGGAGGATGGAGCCAGGCTCTTCTCAGTGACTTTCAATAATTGGACAAGGGGAAATGGCTGCAAGCTGGAACATAAGAGGTTCCAGAGAAATGAAAGAAAAAACTTTTTCACAGTGAGGGTAACAGAAAACTGGAACAGGCTGCGCAGAGAGGTTGTGGAGTCTCCTTTTCTGGAGACATTCAAAACCCATCCAGATGAGTTCCTGAACAACCTGGTCTAGATGTTCCTGCTCTTGCAGGGGGATTGGACTAGATGTTCTCTTGAGTTCCCTTCAAATCCCTGACATTCTGTGTAAGGCTACACGCAATTCTCACCTGAGGCACATACCCTCCCTTTCATATGAGAGTCACAAATTCTGGAACCTTTGATCTAAAACTCCTTCCCAGCTTGTTGGTTTGGGATTTTTTTTTTTTTCTCTTAACAGAGAGGAAAATAAATCCAAATCTGTCACATGTTAAGATTATATAAAAAAGTTTTGTTTATTTAATTGCTAGGCAGAACAATAAACCAATAAAATACTGTGGGAAGTCCTTAGGACTCCACAGTATTTCTGCTGTTAACACAGAAGACATCTTTATTCTTGGCATTTTCCCAAACCAACAAGAGCAATGGTGAACATTACCAGTCCTCTCATATTTGATGAAGAGACTGATGTTATTTACTCAAGAAAATCTTAAAAAATATTCCTCTGATTCTTAAAAAGAAATAGAGGTGCTAGCAATAACTTCTTCCCAGAGTCTCCATCCCCAGTTAAAAACCACTGGAACAGCCACCCATTGGTTTGTTGACTAAAACACAAAAGTTTGCAGCTTAGTTTGGGTTTTCCCCACAGATATCAAGCATCATAAGCGCCAAGAGGAAGGTTTTGTTTTCTAAATCTTTAACATACCACAGAAAAGTACTGACATTACATCCTGCAGGTCTTGCCAAGAATGTCTTTTGTGTTCACAGCCTCAGTGCTGATGATAAATTTCCAACATTAACAGCACCAAGTATGATTTAAATCAAAGCCTAAATCATAAACATGAAAGTAATTTAAACTAGTGAACTGGAAACCTTGATTTAAATAATTTCATTTTGCAAATGCAGTTCTAAAGTACTATTTGCTTTCAGTGGTTGTTAGTTCCTGATGAGTAGGTAAATAAACTACATGCATCTATTTAAATTATTATGAAGCCTAATATACTCTAGATCTTTTATTTTTACATTTTATTAAGGTGATGATTTACTATGCAATTATTTTTTTAACAATGATTCCTAAGTGCACCAGAAATATTTCAAAAGTCCTAAAGCACCTTTTATTATGATGATTATCCCCATTTTATAGAATACTAAACTAAAAGAGAGATAAATAACTAGTTTGGAGACTTTGCTTCACCAGATAAGCTTGCTCTTAGGTAATATGATTTATCTTCACTATAATAGTGACCCGTTGAACCCAGTCTTTCAATCTGGGCTAGCAATTATTATTTGCAAGGATCAGTAAGAGACAGAAATGAGCAGTAAAGCCTGAGAAGACAGCAATAGAAGCCTGGGCTAAATACCTGTCCAAGAATGAAGAAGTTCTGCTGGATGGTTTCACCAAGATAGAACACATGGCATTATTTTTACTTCATCACACCAACAGAGCTTGCTTTATAAACAAGCTATTATTTTGCCACAAATAACAGTGTCAAAACTTGCAATGAGCATTTTGATAAATTCCACAGCTCAGAGGAACCATCACACCATACTTTCTAAGCTGTACCATCTCCAGTTTGAGGAGCCATTTCTTAATACCTTGCATCCAAACCTGCAGGATGTTGTGCCCACAGCACTTACTGTGAATATCACAGTGCCAACTTCTGCCCTGAGGGACAGGACCACATCTGAAACACGCAATCAGTCAAGATGTATGAAAAGCAGGAGAATTATTTTTAAGATTTTGCACGGTATGAACAGATACTTGGGTCCCAATTTGGCTCACACTAGGAAACTGCATCCTTCTGAAGACCTTCCTGATTTTTCACCCCCAAGCCATGCTTTATTGAAGAGCAATATCCTCTGCATCATTTTCCTTCTGATACGTATCTAGTGAATCATTTCACTGCCCAGGCAGCCATTGTCCTACACAGGGCAGTCCTACCCTGACATGATGCTTCAGACATGAGGTTGCTGGTCTGTGAAGTGAGCAGACACTGATGGGAATGCTGGCCCCCAAAGGCAGATGTTGTTTAAATTCATATTTCATAAAACACAGTTAATTGTGACAAGAGAGCTATAAAAATCCTTGTACTGCTTAAATTATTTCTCCACTTAGAGCAACTCTACCACCAGAAAATGTTACGTGTTGCCCTTTATACTGAAGTGGCAGTGCTGGATGAAGGCATTGCAGCTCCATTAAATAACAGATCTTTAATAAAAACTACAAATTAACTTTTCTACTATGGCTTCACATAACCATCTAAAAACAAATATGCCATGCAATCATCATTAATAGTTTTTCAAACTAACAATGTATGCCCTTAAAAATGGAAATAATAGTTTCTGAAATAAACATTGCTGCAATCAGAGAAAAGCTCTACAGTAAGTCACGTTAAGATGAGACAGAAACTACCTCTTGAAAGAGTTCCAACAGTCGCAATAAAAAAAACAAAAACAAAACAACAAACCCAAACCAGAGGCAAAAAGCAGCCACACAGAACTACTAAATAATACTTCCTAAAACTTTGATTTTTTGATGCAGACACATAGGATGGTATAAATAATAGAAAACAATAAGTAATTCAGACTGGTTTTTAATAAATTTATGGTTTGTGTATTTAGTAACACTGATCCTTCAGAAACCTACCTCCAGCACATTATTTTTACCCATAAGAAACTGCTTACGTTAGAGTCTAAGCTGTTACTCGACCCATACACCTTGGAAAGTAAAAGGAACCTCCTCCAAAGTTTCAGTTTTTACAGCCCGATTTTCTGTTTTTGTTACTTAAAAAACATTTATTAAGTCCTAATCATCTATTCCTATCTAGAACAGCCTGGGTTTTTTTAACAGCACACATCTTCTTTCAGGTAATAGGAAATGTTATCAAGTGCAAGCTAATATAAGCACAAGAGCAAGAAGAAACACTGAGGATTCCTTTAGCTTGACAGAGCCACTGGATCTGTATGTGATACCAGAGGAGTGACCAAGGACAGTGTGAAAGGGAAAGAAAAGGCTTCATCTGCTCCCCCTCACCTGCCTGGGTGAGAAAACAAGCAGGAGGTGCGAGGGGTGATTCAGTTTCTGCATCACTTGCCTCATCTCTCCAGTTTCTGTTAAAGCCAGCCTTGCTGCAGCACTCTGCTCACACACTATTAGCAATCAGAACTTGCTGTTCAAGCTAAAGAAGTCTCAGTAGGTATCCATTAGGCACAGACATTCTGTTTTCTCAGGATACTCTGGGAAAGTTTATATGAAATATGGAAATTACACACAGTGCTATGTAGTTAAATCAAAATACAATAAAATGTAGGTGCAGATATTTCTACTTGGAAAATGGAGTTACTGAGCCCTAGCTGGCTCCATTTTAAAAGCACACATAGCTTATATAAATAGTATTAACTTCATAATAAAGAAAAGTATTATATCTACCTATGTGCATTTCCTAAACTGAAGTGCCCACAACTGTCTGAATACAACTAACTAAATTCAATTAAAACTCTTCAGACATCTATCATTCTAGATGACCTGAGAGATTTGGTTAGATCATCATTAATCTGCAGGTAAGCTCCATTTTTTTTTTCTTTTTCCCAGGAGCTGACAAATTGCTGGTGGTGCAACAGGTGACATTTTCATTCATCACTTCTTTTTTTTATGAGAAGGATGACACTGGCACAGTGCCTTTCAGTGGTGGGGCTGCTGGTGTGCCTGTGGGTGAGGAGGAGGGATGAAGCTGCAGCATCACAGCTCCTTTGGCTGCTTCCCTCAGCACAGCTCTTGCATGGTGGGGCCAGACTTAAATCCTTCCTGTGACTCCCCAGAAAAAAAAACCCCTTCACTGCTTCCCACAGCTCCAACAAAAAAAAAATAAATAAATTTTAGGCCCAGCAGTAAGCCCAGACCCACAAACACCCTTCTGCATACAATAAGGGGTTAACAGCATCACTAGCAAACTCAGGTGTGGATCACACCGACTTCACGGGCAGATTTTAACCCAGATTTCTATATGGGGCACCTTAGAGGTTCGGCAGCAGTTTTGTTCAGAAGAAACATTCAGGTATTGAGTTTTAACCTGCTCAAATCAAGTGTCTGTATCTAAAATTTCCACTCCTATCGCAGAAACAACCATGCAAGCACATGAGAATATTGAGTACTGCCTCCAGCTGGGGATGCTACATGGTATATTCCAATTTCTCTCCTGCTAGATGGCACAGAAATCACAAGCCCTACGTTACCCAGGGCAAAACACCACTAAGAAAAGTTGCAAAATCTGTCAGATTTTCCTGTCGTAAAACATATCTCACACAGAAATAACTTCTGCCATGAAAACCGCCAGGAAACTCCAAACTTAGTAAGGTGGATGAAGCTTTCACATGAGATAAAATACTCAGATGAAATCATAACCAAAGCAGTAAAAGCCTGGTGGAGCAGGGCTGAGATTAGATGGAATGCAAAATAATGCAGAGCCAAATTTGTCCCAGAATCATATAAAAGATTTAAAAAAAAAAAAAAAGAAAAAAAATAAAAGATAAAACCGGCGAGAATTTAACTAAGTATATCTGTTAGTTTAAATTTAAACTTAGTATTTGTTGGTTTAGATCTGAACCAAAAAGCATTCAAATAACAATATACATTCCCACCCACTCCCAATTGGGTAAAATTTCAGACCAAAAGGGAAACGGATATTTAATGTTTATCAAACCCACAGAAATAACTCATGGGACGGAGCCAGGATGCAAAGCAAGGACCAGCCTCCTCCCACTCACTTTCCTGCCCTTCCATACAGACAGAAAAGCCTCTTTATAATAAAAAAATTATGAAAAAAATCCTCACAGTGTAGAACTCCGTACCTAGAAAAAGTTCCTA
>VZTY01035103.1:40980-60879 GCA_013400935.1 Turnix velox
CCCCCCCCTCCCATCCCCGTTATTTTTCCGCTTTTACCATATACTGCCCCCTCCACCCCTTCTTATTCCCCTCTCTTGCCCCTATTTCCCAATTTCCCTCAACTTTTTCCTCCATTTTTTATCATTTTTGCTCTATTTTTTACCCTCTTTTATTCCCCTTTTCACCACTACTTCCCGCTTTTCCTCTCTTTTTCTCTCTTTTCATCTCTTTTTCTCCCTTTTCCTCTCTTTTTCTCTCTTTTCATCTCTTTTTCTCCCTTTTCCTCTCTTTTTCTCTCTTTTCATCTCTTTTTCTCCCTTTTCCTCTCTTTTTCTCTCTTTTCATCTCTTTTTCTCCCTTTTCCTCTTTTTTTCTCCTTTGCCCTTTCCACTATTTTCCTCTATTTCCCCCCTCTTCTCTCCCCACTTTTTTTTTCTCTTTACTTTCTTTTTCCCCCCTTTTCCTCTTCTTTTCTTCTCCCATTTTCCCCTTTTCCTCTACTTCCCTTCTCCTATTTTCCGCTTTTCCTCTACTTCCCTTTTTTTTCACCCTTTTCGTCTATTCCCCCTTCTTTTTCTCTTCTTTACATTAATTTATTCCCCCCTTTTTCCTCTACTTCCCTGCATTTTGTTCCCCCCCTTTTCCTTATTTTTCCCTGTATTTTGTTCCCTCACTTTTCCTCTACTTAATCCCTGTAATTTATTTCCCTCCCTTTTCTGCTACTTCTTCCCTTTATTTTCTCCCCCCTTTTCCTCTACTTTTTCCCTTTATATTATTTCCTCTACTTTTCCCTTTATTTTGTTCCCCCCCCTTTTCCTCTACTTCTTCCCTTTATTTTCTCTCCACTTTTCCTCTACTTCATCCCTTTCTTTCCTTCTCCTTTCCTTTACTTCTTCTCTTTATTTCCCCTCCTTTTCCTCTACTTCTTCGTCTTATTTTCTTTCCCTCCTCATTTTTCTTTTCCCTCCTTTTGCTATTTTTTCCTTCCTCCCTTTATTCCCCTTCCTTTTTCCCCTTTTTCATTCCCCCTTGCCTTTTTTTCTTCCTCCTCCCCTTTTTTCTCTGTTTTTTCTTGTTTTGTTTTCCCTTCTCTCTCCCTTTTTCTCTCCCCCTTTTTCACCCTCTTTCTTACCTATTTTTTTTTTCTTGGGGGTGGGTGGGGAAAGGAGCCCTTTCCAGATTCTTTTCATAACACCCTTCTCCCCCCCCCTTCCCCTATACACAGTACAGAGCAAAAACTTTGGAAACCCACCTGACAACTTGTGCTGAAAGGACACCTCTGCATAAATCAACACCAATTGCTACCAGCACCAAAGACTATTCTTTCAGAGAATCCAGACAGATGAGGGAATGAAAATCCTAACAATTTAGCCCAGCTGAAATCTGAGGCTCAGTGAAAAAAAACAGTGTTTTTTCACCAGTGTGATACACAAAAGTTGCACTGCAGGAACAGAGAAGAAGAGTGGAAGGTGCTGAACTTAAAAATATCAAATTGAAACCAGCAGATGTTTCAATCACACCAGCATGCAAAACTATAAGCAAAGGAAACTTTTTTATGAAGTTCAACAATTTTAGAAATAAATACCTTCTTTACTAAAAGAAAAATAAAGATTGAATGCACAGTCTTCTTAAAAACAACAACAAAAAAGGATGTTGTTAACATTTGTTCATTAAAAATAAAGGACTTTGTTAACATTTGTTCATCAAAAATAAACTTTGCAGTCAACACAACTCATGACTGCTGCCATGTTACAGTAGGAAACTATCGACTGCAGAAGAGGGGATAAAAAAAGCTCAGAATTTTCTTTTGTTTTTTCCAGTCTAGTGACCTTGTTAATTCCTAAATTTAGAGTGAACTAAAACAGTCGGGAAATCTGCGCCTCCCATATCTACTCTGGTGCTCCTTCTGACCTCATCCCCAGAGTTTAAAATGACTCTTGTCATATTTGCTAAAAACTCCTGCCTGAACAGGCCTCGTTACTAATTTGTTCATGGCTTTTTGGTAACACACAGCGAAGTGATAAACCCGATATCAGCCCCAAGTCCTCCTGATGATTTACAGGGGAAAGCTTGGCTCCTGCAGATCAAGAAAGACTTATTTCTAAGGTGCCCCAAGAGCCAAGAGCTCGGTGGAGCTCACAATTGTGCTGACAGGCGACCAATAACTGTGACAAATTATTCCTCCGTGGCATCTGCGACAATCGATAAAGTGACTGGCCAAATTAATAAAATATAGATCACAAAGCCCACATTTTTATTAAAGAATAATTTCACGATAACTGGGTAATGCGGATGCTTCCAAGCAGAAGATTAAATTACATGCTGAGCAAATCTGGCATTTTGTGATAAACTGGGAAAATAGTCATTGCAACAGCAAGCGAGGAAGAACATCGCTGACATAGTCTATAAACATGTTCTGTAAAGCATAACCAAAAGGAACAAAAAAAACCTCCATCATTGAAGCAGAGGCTAGAGAATCTACTCTAATATCCCTAATAATTGCTTTCTAGACATGTCCTTCCCTTGTTATTTACTCTTTCAAATACGTTGTTACTTTTGGGGTTAAAAATAATAAAACCAGATCACTTAAGGAGGGGAATATTTACACCAAATCAATTCCTTAACTAGTGTGGCATCAGGGGAATGGTTTTAAAGCAGAGCAGGGAAGAGTTAGGTTAGACATTAGGAAGAAGTTCTTCACCATGAGGGTGGTAAGGCACTGGAAGAGGTTGCCCAAGGAGGTGGTGTCTCCATCCCTGGAAACAGTCAAAATTTGCTGAGGCTCTGGGCAACCTGATCTAATGCAGTGTCCTCCTCACTGCAGGGGAGTTGGACAACATGGCCCTTTGAAGGTCCCTTCTAGCTCTATGATTCTAGGACTTCAGCAGTTGTAATTATTGGAGTGCACAAAAATTTCTAGTACAAACAGGAAGGTGAAAATTCTATTGAAACATACAAAGGCAAAAGTTTTCACTGAGAGATGGACACTGTTTAGCAAAACTTGTTGCCTGATGAGTATTTGAATACAATGTATCTCATTGGACCTGAACATGTGAAGTTATACACCTGCTTAAGTTAATTTCCTGTATGGGAAATCAAGCACTACTGGGAAATGCATCCTGAAAAGCTTTTCCAACCTCATGTAAAGGGATCACAGAAGCCACTCCTTCCAAAAGAAGGAAGATGGAGCACCTCAAACAGTAAAGATTTTACTTCTGGGAAGAACACACTTGGGCACAACCTCAGCCTCTGCTAACCTGATTAAGTTACCTAGGACAGTTTTGAAATACATCCTAAACTAAATATTTAAACCTGTTTGTTGAAGTAGATCACAGTTGAAACTCCTTAGAACTCAAGGTCTCTGCAAGCTAATTATGCCACATCAACAGCATAAGAAAGCTATCTTAAAATTAGTTTTAATCCTGCAGAATGCCAGATAAGTGGTGCTCTCAGGAAGTCTTGATGTGACTGAAGTCTTGTCAGATCTTCTTAGTATTTCTTTTGCAGTAAAACATAGAATCACAGAATAATTTGGGTTGTAAGGGACCTTAAAGATCATATAGTTCCAGCCCTGCTGCCATAGGCAGGGACACCTTTCACTAGATCAGGCTGCTCAATGCCTTGTCCAGCCTGGCCTTAAACACCTCCAGAGAGGGGGCATCCACAACCTACCTGGGCAACCAACCTCTTCCAGTGTTTCACTGCCCTCATCATAAAGAACTTCTTTCTTATTTCCAGCCTGAATGCACCCTCTTCCAATTTATATCCATTACTCCTAGTCCTGCAATCAAATATCTTATTAAAAAGTCCTACCCCTGCCTTTCTGTAGCCCCCTTCAGGTACTGAGAAGCTACTATGAGGTTCCCCCTGAGCCTTCTCTAGGCTGAACAATCCCAACTCCTTCAGCCTGTCTTCATAAGGCAGTTGCTCCAGCCCTTTGATAATCTTCATGACCCTCCTCTGGACCTGCTCCAACAGCTCAATGTCCTTCTTATGTTGAGGGCTCCAGAACTGGACACAGTAACTCCAGGTGGGGCCTCACCAGAGCCCAGTAGAGGGGCAAGATCACCTCTCTTGACCAGCTGGTCACACTTCTCTTGATGCAACCCAGGATCTGGTTGGCCTTCTTGGCTACAAGTGCACACTGCTGGCTCATGTTCAGTTTTTCATCCATTGACATCCCCAGATCCTTCTCTCCAGCACTGCACTCAAGCCACTCTCAACCCAGCCTGTATCTGTGCTTGGGATTGCCCTGACCCAGGTGCAGGACCTGAATATCTCTTTCGTACTTGCAACGGGTATTTTACATCCGTGCTGTGGTGCTGCTTTCTGAACTTACAAGTGTTTCCCAGCTAAATACATAGCACAAGGTCTTTCCCATCCTTCATTCTAGCCAATAAATAATGGAAACTTACTTCTGAAATGCTGTCATGAAACAAAAATAAAATATAGCCTAAGTAATACAAAAACAGTATTTGTTTATACTAGATCCATTACAGATTGAATGACTTTTTTAAACAAATGGCATTTAATAATATATTAAACATGTAAACAGGAAGATATTTGAAGTTATAACTCCATCAGCTCTTTCTCATGACATTCGTCTTCTCAAAGGCCATATCCATGCTTCAATCAAGTCATTTAGGGAATGAAGCTATTGTTAATAAAGAGACAGAAATCCTTTAAAATGGTTTACTACTTAGATAAGCTGCTGTTTTTCCTAATTATGGCAACCTAGACTGGTTAAAAAAAAATAACCTATTCTCTGATATATTGCTGCCTAGAGAGGTTGTGGATGCCCCCTCTCTGGAGGTGTTTAAGGCCAGGCTGGACAAGACACTGAGCAGCCTGATCTAGTGGAAGGTGTCCCTGCCTATGGCAGGGGGTTGGAACTTGATGATCTTTAAGGTCCTTTCCTACCCAAACTATTCTATCATTCTATGATTCTACTAGCAACTGTAAATTTATTGCAAAATGATACTTTATTTTAGAATTAGTTATCTTTAACTGGAGGATGCACCCATTTTAAAAAATTTTCTGCATGCTGATGGTTTCATTTAATAGGAGAACATCTACAGAATCTTTTCAGTCACCAAAACACAACTGCAGATAGAAGCAAAACTTATTGTAGAGAAGCAGCAAACAGGACCAGCTTCAGAATTTCCACCCACCAGCCTCAAGAGGAGATGAGGCGAGAGCTTTCTCTCCTGCCACAAATTACCACTCTCTCCTATTGGCAATTATTTAACTTCCAAAAATAGCTGCAGTGCAGACAAATTATGAGCTATAATTACACAGATTTATCCCTTATAAATGACTGCATGCATGGATACATGTATACCTGCTTATTTTATTCAAAAATACATCCTCCATGCAGAATGTTAAGTGCTATAATCAATTATATCTTCATCCAGCATGATGATATTTCTATCCTAAATACACATAAAGCCATTCCAGTGGTCAACAAAATGTCCACTACTGCTTTTTATCTGCACAGTACTTGTTCCAGGTGTATCTTCTTACAATAAACATTCTTCCTTCCCAGTCAAGAGGGCACAGAAGTAAAAGGAGCAGAAGAGAAAGACAACAGAAAAGAATATCACTGAGTGCAACACAGAAGTTGCATCAGGTTCACAAGTCTGTACTCTGAAAGCACCTAAGGCTAGAAATATTTAGAAATACTCTGTACAGCAGGACTGTTCTTGGCTGCTGTTGGATATAGGACATTGGGCCAGATGGTGCCTGCAGCCTGATCCGCTCCAACAATGGTTTTACAAAGTACTTTAAGACCAAGTTGCCTCATTCTTTTCTTGGAAATTCGAATTATTGAACAACTTAACTCACTCAATGAATAGCAAATTAAAAAGTGACTGCTCCTGCACTACTATTCAGACACAAAGCAGGCAGATCTCATTTTGCCAGAGGCCTCAGAGGACCACAGCTCTCCAAAGAACTAAAGATTCTGCTAAATCATTATGATGCTGCAAAGTGCTGCCTCTCAAACAAGTGGCTTCATTTCTCTTGTTCATGCATCAAAATATTCAGATATTCATCTTAAACATGGGGTAAGACTGCAGATCTTGAACAGCAACACTGCTTGAAGGGCCTCCTGCCCTACCTGGCTGGCTTTATACTCATCCGCTTATAAACCAGAACCCGCTAGGTGAGGGAAGGGAGAAGATAAAGGAGAGGACACCATGGGCAGTTCTGAGTCAGGGGCTCAACCATCTCTACATCCTCAGTCACTTCAACATTTCTTGTACTCACTTCTTCCAATGCCAAATTTACAGCATTCATTATACAGTGAGAATTACACAACAATGAACTCAGAGGTCTGGGGTTTGGGTTTGTTTTTTTTTTAGTTAAGTAATCTTTTTGTTCCTTACAGTCTTATACGGCTTAAAAATTCCAGATTCTTAGGGTTCTGCAGAGAAACTTAACAGGGAAGGCAATAGAATTGCCTTTTTGCACACTGGTGACAGAATACACCACTATGACAAAAAGCCTTGATGCTCTCTGATTTAAAGCACAAGAATAAATGCTATTTTTAAAGTCAAAATCTGCTATAATTATAGGGTTGGGGTGAGGTTTTTTTAGAAGAGTAGAGATTATTTTTTTTTTTTTACTTACAGTGAAAATTCTGAATATTGTGCATGCACATTCACATCACTTTGCAAAACTGTCAACACCAGATATAAGCTTGCTTCTTCAAACTATCTCTGTGTTGCAACCCTCATCTAAATTTGAAAATATTTTGGTAAACATAGTTGATGTTTCATGGGTGTAATTTTGAGGCCATAAGGAATTTAAGAAAACAGTTGATACTGCACTAAAATCTAAAATAGGCTTTTAGGGATTTATCAGCTTTCTCAGATCAGCAACTAATATGATAACCATGTAGAAATGAGTATCTGTAGCCCATCTAATGTCCACCTAAGTTTTTCTCTCTGGAGTTTTATTTTAGAACATTATATCTTTGTAAGAAGGATATTTGTACTTTACTGTCGTGACATATTTAATACATTAGTTAAATATACTCTTTCCTTAACATTATATATTTAGTCTACATATCAATGTACTTGCATCACAACTTTTACTCCAAGAGTACATTGTCTCAAAGATGTAAGAACTGTAAACACCCATGCTGTTCTCTGATAAAGAAAATAGAATCATAAAATAGCTTGGGTGGGAAGGGACCTTAAAGATCATCTGGTTCCAAAAGGCAGGGACACCTCCCACTAGATCAGGCTGCTCAGGAACTTGTCCATCTCAGTGCCTTTAAACACCTCCAGGGAGGGGGCATCCACAACCTCTCTGGGCAACCTCTTCCAGTGTTTCACCACCCTCTCCCTAGATAATTTCTTTATCTCCAGCTTGAATGCATCCTCTTCTAATTTACATCCATTATTTCTAGTCCTTCCATCCCATATCCTATTAAAAAGTCCTGAGAAGCTACTATGAGGCCCCCCTTGAGCCCTCTCTTCTCCAGGCTGAACAACCCCAACTCCTTCAGCCTGTCTTCATAAGGCAGTTGCTCCAGCCCTTTGATCATCTTTGTGGCCTCCTCTGGACCTGCTCCAACAGCTCAATGTCCTCCCTATGCTGAGGGCTCCAGAACTGGACACAATACACTTCAGAGAAGCACAGGTCTAAGATGTTAGAGTAACTAAATAACTCCTTTCATGAACTTGAATTATCAGCTTATTGAGGGTAGTGAAACATTGGAATAGGTTACCTAGAGAGGTTGTGGATGCTCCATCTCTGGAGGTGTTTAAGGCCAGGCTAGAAGAGGCACTGAGCAGCCTGATCTAGTGGGACGTGTCCCTGCCTATGGCAGGTGGGTTGGATACTAAATGATCTTTAAGGTCCCTTCCAACCCAAACCATTCTATCATTCTATGAATCATTCAGCATCTATTGGTACCATTTATTTTTCTTTTGCAACCACTGTCTTTTGTTTCAGACCATAGTCTAAGAATGAATACTCCATACTTCTGCCCCTCACATAATATAGTCTCTTCATCTCACTCATCAAACTGTTCAGAAATTAGGGACTTCAATTGATAGAGCAGAAAATGCTCACTTGTTTTTATGTGAGTCACAGGGTCTACCAAAGTGCATCCCATGATCATCCAAGCCCTATTTATTTCTAATGAGGATCTTGCTGCAAGTCCTATTTTACAAAAGTCTGCTATTATTCACTTAGGAGATACGACCTTCGATTTTGCATTTTGAATTTGATTCCTCTTCTCTTAGCCCAGTTTTCAATGTCATCTCAGTTATTTCTGTACAATATCCCGATTCTCATCTATATTTAGGATGCTTTCCAATTTTGTCATTAGCTCAGCCACTCCAATGATGGCAGGTGATCCACATTAAACACATCAGGCACAGTGCTCCTCTGGAAGCATCTGTGTATCTCACCTTTTAGAAAAATATTAATTCATTTTGAACAAAACCTGCCAGTGAATTGGTCCAGAAAGAAATAATTGTTCTTTTAGCTCACTCTCCCAGCTGCAACCACTCTGCTTGCTTTCTGGCTCTTCTTTAGGCTAACAGTTGAGATATATGGAAGGAAATTGGGCCTTTGGTTGCTGACATAAGGACCCCATTTGGCAGCCGCAGCATTATTATTCAACAACTCATAGAATGCAATGAGTTGGAAAGGACCTTCAAATGTCATCTAGTCCACCCCCCTGCAGAAAGCACAGACACCCTGTACTAGATTAGTGTGTTCAGAGCCCCAACAAGCCTGACCCTGAATGTCTCCAGGGATGGGGGCTCCTCTACCTCTGTGGGCAGCCTGTTCCACTGCCTCACTCTGGTGAACTTAGAATCATAGAATAGTTTGGGTTGGAAGGGACCTTAAAGATCATCATGTAGTTCCAGCCCCCCTGCCATAGGCTACTACATCAGGCTGCTCAGTGCCTTGTCCTGCCTGGCCTTAAGCACCTCCAGAGAGGGGGCATCCTCAACCTCTCTGGGAAACCTCTTCCAGTGTCTCACTACTCTCACTGTAAAGAACTTCTTTCTTATATCTAGCCTGAATTTACCCTCTTCTAATTTACATCCATTATTTCTAGTCCTTCCATCACATATCCTATTAAAAAAGTTCTACCCCTGCCTTTCTGTAGCCCCCTTCAGGTATTGAGGAGCTACTGTGAGGTCTCCCTTGAGCCTTCTCTTCACCAGGCTGAACAACCCCAACTCCTTCAGCCTGTCTTCATAAGGCAGTTATTCCAGTCCTTTGGTCATCTTTGTGGCCTCCTCTGGACCTGCTCCAACAGCTCAATATCCTTCTGATGTTGAGGGCTTCAGAACTGGACACTGAATTTCTTCCTAATCTTTAATCTAAACCTGCCCTGCTCTAGTTTAAGACCACCCTCTGCAGTTGTGGGTGCTTTACTCCACCACCAAGGTCACGCCATCCTCCAAGAGAGGCAGGCAAAAACCTAACTTTGGCTTGCTTCTTTACTTCTGGTAGCTCACAAGGTAGAGGCCTTTTATTCTCGGTAGCCATAAATACTAATTTTTATGTGTCTTGAATTAATTCCCAATAAGCTCCTTAGCATGCCATTAAATGTGCAACTTGACTAAGTGCCAGGGGATGTGCAAAGGATCTTTTTGAAGCAAGAGATGGTGTTTGGATTTTGAAAGATAGTTGTGGTTAAGAAATTAAGAATGAAGATTCCCTCCAGGGAGGTGCAAGAGGCTGCCCTACATGGTGCATGACTGCCTTTGGCATGCTGGAGTCCTCATAACCACTAAAAATAGTGGTTCTGCCAAAAAAATTACAGAGGCTTTACCATTTTTAGAAGCACTGCCAATTCCAAGGCGTCCAAATAGAGTCTTTGCCTGTACCTGTCTTCCTAATCCTAGAACAATTAAACATAATCATTAAATCACACAGTTCAAGACCTCCTCTGAGGAGCTGGACCCAAGGGCAGAAGATCTGAGGGGAGTCAGGGTGCAATGAACCCACCTCCTCTCCCCAGAGGGAGAACCTTGGCTTGAGCAGGCCAGTGCCCTTCATACTCATTGCCAAAAGGATGGTAATTCCTGCAGAGACGACAGGTAGATGCAAGACCTCTGCTGGGGCACGTTGAATAAAATGCTCTATTTTAATTACCCAGAACTGAAAGACCAAGCTCTACAGTTCTACAGACACAAACCTCCTTCTTCCTGACACAACCTACTTCAGTGGTTAAATTCTGAAGCCACACACTGGGCGAGAAGATTTTTCTTCAAGCTTTTCCAACAACATCAATAACACAGTTCTAGTTATGAACATCAGTTCTCTTCGTGCTCATTAAATCACCACAGCTTCCCCTTGATGTAGTATTGGATCAGACATCACTAAAACATACACAAACAGGCTTCCCCCTTTGTTCTTCCGAACATACTCTCAACAGCAAAGTGTTTATATTAAAACTAAGGAGAATTAAATGTCAATTAACAGTTCATAATAGCCTTAAGATAACATTTCAAATCTATCAAAATCCCATTAATAAACTGCATGCAGAGCTGACGTTGGTTTTGGTTTTCTGCTATTGTTTTGACTCAGAAAGAAACTATCAGTTGAATTTTTAAAAAAAACAAAGTAACTTAAGCTTTAACATCTTAATTGAAAACACTCCTGAGCTTCACTGTTTGCTGACAAGGAAGTCAACACATCTCATTTCACTTGCCTACCAGCTCATCATGGCATTGCACACATGAGGAAGGACTTGGGGATTTTAATGTATTTATGCTTAATAATTAGTGCTCTTTTAACAAAAGCAGATGGACTTTCTTTTCCTACTCCTGTAGTTCTTCATCCTTCACAGAATCTCTGGAACACACATACAACACAGAACTTAGCACACTATAATCCAAGGGAAATACTACAGACTAAATAACAGCTCTTGCTGTATATCTGGATTGATGATACTGTTCAATTTGGGCAACACAAATCTAATTTTCAGTGGAAGAGATATCTTTCTTTTCAAAGCAATTTAAAATACAGAAATCAATCCACAATTTGAAGAAAAAAGAAGGTAAACCTTGCAGTAGTTAATGTCACCCAGCTGCACTCACACTCTCACTAGGGTAAGACCTCTTTGTGCAGCCCATCTTCCAAGGTGAGCAAGCACAGAGCAGTTTTGTTGGAGAAATCAGAGACAGCAGCTTAATATGTGTTTCTAAGAAGGTGCATCCTCATGTGCCTCTTCAGAAGAATTTACACTTTTCAGAAGCTCAAAAAATGGTTCTGCCAAAAATGAAACATGCTCAACCATTTTCAGAAGCATGTGCTAAGACTTCAAACTAGAGTCTTTGCCTGCACCTGATGCTTCTTTCTGTAAATACAAGATCCCTGTAATCCTAGGAAAAGCAGCAACAGATACAATGACTGAACTTCACCATAGTCTGAAGCATCCAAATCCAGTTCTTTGCTAAAATGTATTGAGGCATAAATACATTTCAGTTTACCAAAACATTTCAGGCCCGAGTTCACTTCTACATGAATTCACTTTTAGCTTGTGGGAGCATTTAATGATGCACTGTGACAACTAAATGCCCTACACAATAAGCATTTTTATTTTATTTGGAAAAGGAAATAAAGCTCAACAGTTAGCTGCATTCATCTTTTTCCACCATAAATATAATAGGAAGGGGACAGATGAAGCCAGAGTGGGCTATAAATGTCCTCTAGAGCTTTCTGCATGTGTGTTTCGGGTCACTTGCTTTAACAGAAGTTGGCATCCTTATTCCTTCTCCAAAAGACAGTCAGTTCCTTGTAAAATACCCAGTATGTTATTTGCAGGGAACTAACACTGCTGCTGGAGATGCTCCCAGTGAACCCATAATGTATTTTAATTGGAGTGCATATGGCCCCCCAAAGGTAAGGGATAAAAGCTTTCTTTGAAAGTATCAGCTAAAATGTTTAATTTTTTACACTACTAGGACAATAAAAATTAAAAAAAACATTGCCTGCTTTAACTTAGCCCCACCTATAAATCCTTGCTCCTGACACGTGTCTCCTCAACCTGCCCAGAATGATTGATGGATAAGGAAAGCAGCTGCCATCGTGTCACAGTGACTTACATAGCACTTGCAACATTTAGATTATTTGAATGAAATTATTTTTTACTTAATCAATGAAGAAAAACTCCATTGAATTTAAAAAATAGGAAAATTTGGAGTAGTTTTAACAGGGTAGGAAAGATCACCACTGAAGTTTTTGGCACAAAAGACACTTAACAAGATTTGAAAAGCAGTAGCCATTGAAAAAGAAACACATCACAAATTGTTTAAACTAGAAACTCCCAACAAGAACTAAACAAACATCCTTATCCTTTCCATAACTCACACACTTAAAGACAAAGTCACAAAGCAAATAGGTGCCACAATATTGTGGCATTTTCTAGCATCTCATATATGGGGCACCCAGAATTTTCTGGCTAGCACTAGGAAGTTAGAAGGAAGATTTCAGTCCTGTAAGAAAAGTCACCTCAATTGACTTAATCTCCACAGGCTATACATAATTAAGTGCCCTACAGAGCCATTTAATCATATTAAGTGTCAACTATGTTAAAATAAGAAAGTAGGAGACATAAGGGGAAAAAAAAAATCAGCTGTAATGATAAGGAATGCACAAAATTTAAAAAGGAAAAGACTGATGAATGACAAGCAGCAGGATGATGATGCTAGAATCAAAATTAATCTTCATTGAAATGAGTGCATTTTGGGCAGAGAAATGTTTGCAGATCATCATACAGCATGGAAATCTGACATCAATAGAACCTTCATAGAAAATTCTGTCTTATCCCTTCTCTTAAGTCCAGCACTAACATATTTTTTCCTATAAATACTTCATCCACAAGCAACAGCAAATATTGACCTAAGTCAGCATAGGGCAGCATTAATGTAAAAAAATGATTTTTTATCTCTGTTACAAAATATTATTACTACTGTGCCAAAATAATTTATGACTTGTGTCAAGAAAGATGGGACTTCAATCTTTTTAAAAGGGGCAAAGGGAGCAAGGAGAACAGAAGAAATTTGTTATATCACAGTAATATTTCAGACATGAAATATCACTATAATGACATACCATTTGAGTATATAACATCTATTAAATCAAAGACAAGAAACTTAAAAAGAAGGTCTGAAGCTCAGCTGTTGCCCCCATTTTCCTCAAATTATTTTTAATCAGGTCCTCATTCCATTTGTTGAGTGCAGTAAACTTAGAATGTGAAGCACACAGAGTCCCCACAGAAGTGGAAATCCCATCACCAAAGTGGTAAACTTGCTCTTTAAAAGTGATTTTATTTGAAAAGACTGAACTGTCCTTGGGTCCACAGGGCTTTTACGGAGGAGAGGAAGAACAAAGTGTCTTAATTCCACAGCACCAGTAAACAAAAGCAGGAGGGATCTATATGAAATAGCTCAGTAGGGCAGCTAAGTGGGCTATTACTAAGATCTAGAAAAGTAGATTTTCTGTATTTGAAGAGTCAACCAAAAGGGATGGGAAAACAACAGAAAGATATAGCAATAGGGATGTAAACCAGAAAGATCTGAGGCTTAGTACACTTGTCTATAATTTTTTCCATTAATTAGCTAGGTGTTGTTACAATGGAGATAACTGCTTGGAAATTTCTGCAATGCAGCTGGATAGGAGAATTATAAATATGTGGAATCACTTTTAATTCAGGATGAGAAGGATCTACACACTTGTACAGATGCTACTTGATTAAGTGATAAAACACTTTTAACAAGGGAAAAAATGTTTAAGCTTGTTTTGTGCCTTGGTAACATAAAATACAAACATTTATGACAACTTAAAGAACTGGCAAAACTGATATTCAACCTGAGAGGATCTACAGGATCAGCAGTCAATAGGATTGACAGCAGCAAAATCCAGTAGCACACAGGCTCAGAGCTAAAGGGTGAAGCAAACAATGTGTAAGATGACAGAAACTAACCTTGAAGAACTATTTTTAACTCTTCCTTCTATCTCTGCAGTAATTGTAGAGTTCAGGATCACTTAGTGCAAGCCAGTGCATTATTTTGTACAATAAATGTTTATTTTCTTTCATTTTTACAGCACTGAATTTATACCATGTCACAGTTTAGTACTTCAAAGGGGAGGCTTGTATGTCAAAGAATAGGAATTCAAAGCCTGTGTTAAAGAGAACATCTATGGTCTCAATAAAATACATAAACCAGCTTGTTATGTTTCACTGTGATCTCACTATGATAAAATGATTGTCAATAGAAAAAAAAAATTAATGAACTTAAAAATTAAAAAAAAATAACTTATCCAAAATTTCCTGGTCTTACTAATGCTGAAGAACAGAAACACATTCACATTACCTATTAATTACACAAGATGCTGTTGTTGAAGCAGAAGTAAACAGAGACTGCATTAAATTAGTTAATATTACCTTAGGGTTCTCCTTTTCCCTGTTCTTTGAAGTCTGTAGCAAGAACAGAAACGTGTGCCTCTAAGAAAACTCAGCACCTCAAGCATGAGAAAAGATGTGGGCGAGAGGGAAGACAAGTAAATGTGTCCTCTGGAAGACAACTTAGTCACAAATGCTTTAAGTTTTCTAACACTCAGGAAGACCAGAAACCAGAATAACTGAGGGCCGAGAAACATGACTTATGCATAAAACATTTTTTTTATTCTCTTTTTGAGCGCATCTCAAAAGGTTTATTGATTTACTCTGGCTTTGAGCAGATACATTTCCTCTCATATTAATCAATCAACCAGTATAAAAATCACATAAGTGAAGGTGTGTTGCATATGAATGTCAAATCTGCTTTTGAATAGAACGGATAGCAAGAACTAAAAGGTTCATTTGCTCTTGGATCACATGAATCGCCACATCTTGGCTGTTGTCTCTCCCAGTGTTGGCAGAAGCACACATAACTGACACCAGTGAAATGATGAATGCATTGAACAGGAAGGATGAACTGTTGATATGATTTTTTTCCTTCAGACTAGAACAGGTACCCAGTTACCCAAGGAGACAGTGCTGTTTTTTTGGGAAGAGCTGACATTCAGAGTAGAACCGGTATCCAGTTACATAAAGAGACAATGCTGGGTTTTTAGGGAACAGCTGACATTGCCAATGAGCCTATGGTGGGTCAAAGAACTTTGCATCAGACACAGGGGAAATAAAGAATGACCAGGATCACCACTAGCATCTATACAACCTCCCACGTATAAAGGGAAAATATGAAAGGTGTTTTAATTACATGGCACACTCTTGATGGCATGGAGATTGGTGTCTCCTTCAAGAAAAGATCTCTTTTCTTTAGGAAAAGTCTCTTCAGAGGTGAAGAAGAAACTGCTGTTAGGAAAATGGACATACTGTCTAATCCCTAGTACAACTGCAGTGCTATCCTACAGAATACAGGATCTCCCACAGAGCCCAGAAATCTAGCCTCATCCAAAGAAAATTTATTTAAAAGTATATTTAAAAGTATTCTTAAGATTTTATATATAGAATCATAGAATAGTTTGGGTTGGAAGGGATCTTTAAGATCATCAAGTTCCAATCCCCCTGCCATAGGCAGGGACACTTCCCACTAGATCAGGCTGCTCAGTGCCTTGTCTAGTAATATCTCAGTTAACAGGATGTTAAAATTTAATATATCACCTACATAAGAATAAACAGAAACTAATCCAAGAATTGAGCTGCTCAATAGTCTAAATTAATTACTAAAATAAAATCTTGTTATCAGTACTGGATAAACTCACATCCCCTTCTGTGACCTCCAAAAAAAGCCCTACAGAATTTGCACATCTCCCTTGAGATGTGATACTCTGCAGAGACACTAACATACCCAAGACTACCTGTATCATCTACATTTCAGCTGGAATTATTGTACAGTATCAACTTCTACCACTTTTAATGATTTGCAAAAGTTATATTATCTGAAGCTCACTCTTGAAATACACTGAGCATCTAGCAGGCCCAAGTCATTTACATGTTAAGGCACGTGTCAGATTATTTGAAATGTAAATCAGTAATTCAAGAAAACAGGGTTTGTTGAAAATGAAATGATGGATGCACAACTTTGTCTTCCAATTATGTTACTTCCTTTAGTCTATTATGTATTTATTTAATTGCCCACACATCAGTGTAGTTTGCTGTTTCTAGAAACACACATAACAGCATCTCTGTTTGATGAGATGTACTGCCTCTGTGCAAGTGCATGTCCTCACACAAGAAAACTCACCCTAGGACACCAGTTTTTCATGTAAACATGAAGATCCATGTGCTTTCAAGCCCATGCTATTAAACTTACTTCCCCCCTTGATCAATGGTTAATTGGCAGTAAGTTTGCAGTTTTTTAGTGATACTTATTGCACATTACAAGCATCGTGCTGAGAAGCACATATGTAATAAGGTTTATTTCTATTTTCATGCTATTCCTTGCCAAAAATGGAGGGTGAAACCCATCTGTTGTATTTCCTCACTGAAGTTAAGACAGGAAAAGGAGACTCCACACAGCACTCTATCACTGCAAATTATAAGCAGAGTTTGGAGAGAGAACCTAAAGTGCTTACTCAGAGCAGACATTCCGCCTCATCAATATATCCAGATGGAAATATATATAAAATATAACATCTGCAGAAGAAATAATGACCAGGAGGATGTGCAGCTCTGGAATCTGGTCAGGCAGTTCCTTGAGACAGGAACCTAAAAGGCAGTGTCAGACAACTGTTTCTGCACATTTAGAATCATAGAAAGCACTGAGGTGGAAGGGACCATCAAAGAACATCTAGTCCAACCTCCCTGCAGTGAGCAGGGACATCCTGTACTAGATCAGGTTGCTCAGAGCCTCATCAAGGCACTGAGCAGCCTGATGTAGTGGGAGGTGTCCCTACCCATGGCAGGGGGGGGTTGGAACTGGATTATCTTGAAGGTCCCTTCCAACCCAAACAATTCTATGATTCTATAAATTTCTCATCTAAGGCATAAATAATGTTCTCTTATCAGTCAAGAAAACTTAAGCAACAATTCAGCATTAACTTCAGTGTGTCAAGGAGGATAAACATTCTGGTTGCAGGCAAAATCAGTTGAGTTGATGCAAATGGACTCTCCTGCAAGGAGGGAGAAGAACCAACAAAATAGCAGACTTAAAAGGAAACAATATCTGATACATGACTCAGTTTGAAGGGAATGGGGATAGGCAGAACTCCCAAGAATGTTTGTATTTTGACTACATGGAGATAGTAGGTATTTCAGACATAGAAACAGTTCAGCATTTTGAAAAACAAGGCTATATAAGCTGTAACTGAAACATATAACTGTCAGCCACACAAAACTCAGCTTCCAAATGAAAAATAAAGCATAGAATAATCATAGGTAGTGCCACTGCAACTTATAAAGGTCTCAATTAAAATAAAGCAATAACCACATTTTGAAAACTTTTTGGCAGTGGGGATGCCAATATCAACAAGGTTGCAGAACCTAGATCTAGGCATAAATACACTTTTTTATCTTGTGTGCAGCTGAAAAGCAAGCACTTTTAAGGAGTGTTTTGTTTTTAGAGCTCCATAAAGTAAAGTTCTCAATCATAAAAATACACCAGTCAAGAGTCTAAGGCAGCACTGGGCCTCCTTAATGGACTCTGATGCAGGAATAAGAGTTGCCTCTACTGTGAAGACAGAGGAACAGAGCCAACAGAGTAACCTTCAAGGATAACATCTCTTCCTTCTAAACTTCAGCTACAAAGAAGCTCCTCATGCTCCTTAGGCTCAGATCCTTCTTACTACCTAAAAGTACCTTCCTCATTCTAAAAGTTTGTTTAGATTTGATCGGAAAAGATAGAAACTTCCAGATGATGTGACCTCAATTAAAATTCTAAATCACTTTGCAGACTAAATTGTAGATTCTAAATCACTTTGCAGACTATCTCACTTTCTCTACTAACATGCTTATGCTTAACTTTCACTCAGCAGATTACTGCTGAATTTGGGTACAATACCATGAATTAGGAATAAAAATAAAGACAAGAGCAAGCAGCAAATCTCTGCAGAATTTGTTGAGCCAGCTTCTGTGGATCAGAGTCAAAAGTTATTTCCATCCCCATTGCTGCTAAACTGGCATCTCACCATTGAAACCACCAGCAGTATTATCCAACCACAGCAAAAATGGTGATGCAGTTTTGGTAACACAGACATTACACAGAGGATTGTCAAACCCCAAAATCATGTACTAGTATTAATTTCATTACAGCAATGTGGGAGATTATATTTCTATAAAGCACAAAGTTCCCCTTTAGCTGGGATCAGGTTCTTTTATACAGGCATTTTGGGTTTGATTTCTTTGACTCCATTTCAAGAAAGTATCTTTTAATCATGTAGATGTTTGGAAGAAAGCCAAAGCAAACACTTGGACCGGCTTCACCCTGTCTTTACATCTCTCTGTAGCTCTGTTGCTTCTTAGAGAGACATTATACACTCAATCAGGAGTTTAATGGATCTTTCTCCATTCTTCCCCCAACTTCACCAGTGCAGCAGAGCTTCAAACAAACCTCAAGTTAAAACAGCACCCGATTGTACAGCCTACTGATCTATCATGCAGATTTTAAATATTTAGGGGTATACAGAATGCTTGACATAATCCCTTCCAACTGGATTGTAAAAATGACACATCACACTCCTTTTTTTGTAAAAGGTTAGTATCTGCATTGCCATCCTTATTTTACAGTATGATCCCCAGTTCAATGCAATTTACTGGTAATTAAATTGAATTTTTTTTCAGTGATATCATACTAATGAACCCAAGACTCCCTTATCTAGTACCTAAACCTCAGGCTGTTTAGAAAGAGCATTTTCATGATAGTTTGAACCAAACTATTTGAACATACTAACTCCCACAATTTACAAACCTTAGAGAACTCTGGTATAGTAGTTCTTGTAACTAAAGCAATGAAATCAACAGAGTATTTTTATTATTTGTTTAAGTAACAACACTCAGCAACCACAGAGCACTGTAACAGTAAAAGAAAATCCACTTATTTTTACTACTTCTGCTACAGAAAAAGAAATAAAAGATGCCACTTGTAAATTTTTGCTAAGAAGCAGGTGCAAATTCCCTCATTTTCTTCATGTAGTTTATATAACTGCTGTTTTACTCAGAGGTTTGATAAGCCAATATTTAAAGGAAAGGACAAAAGAAATGGAATTACAGAAACCATTTCTTTTTAAGAACTTTTAAAATTATCCTACACCAGTGGCGTAGGTGAAAATCAGTCAGAAATTTCACGGTGGTTTTCCCTTTGAAAACTCGTGGGTAGAAAGGATTCTGTCCTTTCTGCATGATAAAATCTAGTGACACAGCAAAATATTGCTGCTGCAGTGTCCTCAAGGTATGCCCTTCGGAGAGCCCTGCGCTGCTCGCTCACAAGTGCTGCAATAATCCATTAAGTAAGAATCATTTACATGCACAAAAACAGCTCAACTGCTGAATCAGGAAGTAAGTATATAATAATTAGGTGTTATAGCTTTTTAGCTTAATAGTGCCATTATTTTCTTTCTTTTTTTTTTTTTCTCCTGTAAATATGTTTCAATTACTCCCTAACAGAGACTGTTACTTGGATGGACAAATTATTCAATGGTAAGTAGGATTATTCTATAATAGTTTGTTGGAGATTTTTTATTATATATATAGAGAGAGACTTTTCACCTTGCTGTAAAGCTGCAGACAGTAAAAGGATGATCATCATTTCACAGGAAATAACACCACCATGGGAACTTACTTCCATGAGGACTCCAAGAAGAGCTGGTTAAGTCTTGTTCTGATCTCATAGAATACTTTGTGTTGGAAGGGACCTTAAAGATCATCGAGTTCCAACCCCCCTGCCATAGGCAGGGACACCTCCCACTAGATCAGGCTGCTCAGTGCCTTGTCCACCCTG
>VZTY01035103.1:60960-90446 GCA_013400935.1 Turnix velox
GGTGTTATAGCTTTTTAGCTTAATAGTGCCATTATTTTCTTTCATTTTTTTTTTCTCCTGTAAATATGTTTCGATTACTCCCTAACAGAGACTGTTACTTGGATGGACAAATTATTCAATGGTAAGTAGGATTATTCTATAATAGTTTGTTGGAGATTTTTTATTATATATATAGAGAGAGACTTTTCACCTTGCTGTAAAGCCGCAGACAGTAAAAGGGAACTTACTTCCATGAGGACTCCAAGAAGAGCTGGTTAAGTCTTGTTCTGATCTCATAGAATAGTTTGTGTTGGAAGGGACCTTAAAGATCATCGAGTTCCAACCCCCCTGCCATAGGCAGGGACACCTCCCACTACATCAGGCTGCTCAGTGCCTTGTCCACCCTGCCCTCCAGAGAGGGGGCATCCACAACGTCTCTAGGCAACCTCTTCCAGTGTTTCACCACCCTCACCATAAAGAACTTCTTTCTTATATCTAGCCTGAATCTCCCCTCTTCCAGTTTACATCCATTCTTCCTAGTCCTTCCATCACATATCCTATTAAAAAGTCCTACCCCAGCCTTTCTGTAGGCCCTCTTCAGGTATTGATAAGTTAGTATATTTTTAATCACACCCCACAACACTTCAAGAAATCTGACCACATACTTGTTTTAAACATCATCTGCGTTGTGCATTACTATAAGCAGGTGATTTAGAACACTATTTTCTACTTTATTTTTAGGTATCCTGCCTCTTTCTCTTTAAACACTGCAGATGTTCTTGATGTCTGACAAAAAGACAAAGGGATCTCTAGTTATATTTCTTCCAACGTCTAAGAAATATACACCAGAAGTAGTGAAATACATATCTGAAATTTAGGGGCCTGCCAGTATCTGAAGGGGCTACAGGAAGGCTTGGGAGGGACTGTCTGTTAGAATATAGAGTGATTGGAATAAGGGGAATGGCTTTAAACTAGAGCAGGGCAAGATTAGACTAGATATTGAGCAGAAATTCTTCACTGAGAGAGTCGTGAGGCACTGGAACAGGTTGCCCAGGTTGGACAAGGCACTGAGCAGCCTGATCTAGTGGAATCTAGCTTTTTCCAAACTGGGGAAAAGAACAGTGAGAAAAATAATAAGAAAAGGGCAAGATCAGTAAATCCTCTACAGAAACATTCCTCTCAATTTTCCTTTCAGGAGGTATGAGTGAATCAGAAGCATTTCAGCAAACACTGTGGATTTAGGTACCACAAATGTTTCCACACACTTTTTCAGCCCTCCTGTCACCTCAGTAACCTACAATATCCTGCAGTAAGGAGTTTCATAACTTACCTGGTCTGTGAAGAAATACTCTCTACAGTTTCACTTGATGCCTCCTAGATATCACATGCAGATCAGAAACTGATTTGCAAAGATAACAGGGAAGGAGAAGAGCCACTTTTGAACCTAGGGCTGAGGAGAGTATTTTAACTGCTGCTCTTTCATTAAAGTAGGTCAAAATCTTCTTGCTTATTCCCAGAAAGGGACGTGGTGTTCTGACTATCAATAGCTTGGAGAGCAACGCTGACTCAGGTACTTTTTGAAGCTTAGTTCATCAAGACTTTCCCAATGCAAATTAGAAGAGGGGAGATTCAGGCTGGATAGAAGAAAGAAGTTCTTTACTGTGAAGGTAGTGAAATACTGGAACAGGTTGCCCAGACAGCTCATGGATGCCCCCTCAATCCCTGGAGGTGTTTAAGGCCAGGCTGGATGAGGCATTGAGCAACCTGGTCTAGTGGGAGGTGTCATTGCCCATGGCAGGGGGGTTGGAACTATATGATCTTTAATGTCCCCTCCACCCCAAACCATTCTGTCATTCTATCAATGCAAAGTTTTATTATTCGCTACCCCATTTTCCCCTTGGAACCACATTCAATCCATAAAAACCAAGAGGAACTCCAGTCAAGCCCTAACCTGCTTCCTGAAGGTCCCTTTTTCAATTGTAATGGCCTCATCAACCTCTCCCTGGTCTTTTCAAGTTGCCACATACAACTTGGGTATCTGAGGCAGGCAACTCATCAAACCTAAGAAATCCTGAGTGCATAACTTCATTCCAAGTTCTGATCTCCAAACCACACTAGCTTTTAATTCTTTTGTCCCTTCATTTGGTTGAAGAGGCCAGAATGTAGATAGGCCAGTGTCAATTTAGTCTCTTGTTACAAGATCAATAATCAATATGCTGTCAGCAATTTGTGATTTAATTAAAACACAACAGACATTGCTGTCTTCCTGAAACATGAGGTTATGTTTTTCTCTTATTTTGAAACATGGTAAAAAAAATAAACAAACCCCTCCCCCAAAAAATGAATAGGAAAAGTAGAAGAAAATAACTATCCAAAGAAAATATCTGGAAGGAAATTATGACTTTCCCAATTATAAAATTTAGCTGTCAGCTAGCTCTGCTTGTGACCAATTGTTACACTAAACATTTGTGGTACTGTGTGGGTACCATGCTGCAAGTACAGATATATCTTTACAAAATCAGTGACTCTAATAAACATATTTTCCACTACTGCTTCTGAATTGAAAATGGACTAATGTTGAAAACAGTGAATGACACCTAGTTTACCCTAAAGTCTCTAATTTTCATCCAATTCATTTTCAGCCAATTAACATTTAAGGAAATAAGGTTTTGCCATGTCATTTGGAAAAAAAAACCCAACCAAAAAAAAAAACCCAACCAACAAAACTAAAAAAAAACCCCGCAAACAAAAAAGCCAAACAAACAAAAAAAAACTAAAAAAAAAATAAAAAAAGCGCCAAACAAACAAACAAAACCCAAAAAAGAAAAGATGAGTCTATACCTAAGTTTCACAGAAACTGAGTTCTGAAACATCCCATCCAGCATACAACTAACTGCTCCACTACTTCCACTACTTGCAAAAAAGCTTAAGCATTAACAGAACATCTTTAAATAGTGATTGTATCTTTAAATAACCTCACAAATTGCTGAAGCCTCAAGGGCAGGTATTTTTCTCTTAGCAGAAGCTGATTCTATTTGCTGATGTTGTCATGAGGACAACATGATTCTTAAATAAACCAAGAATGACAAAGCTCCAAGTTTACTGTTACCTTCTTTATACACCAAACAAAAAACATTCATCAAGCAAAATAAAAATCAGTGCTCTGATTTGAGCTAAATACTAACAAATATGTCAGCATTTTACTATTTGCTTCCAACATACATAAAAACTAAGTAAGCATCACAGGTCATGACATGACATGAAATACTAAACATATATTTGAAAGTATCAGGTTCAAAGACCTGGTTTCAGGTGTCATCAAAAGCAAAATATTGATAATAATGTCAACATTTCTCATTTCTTGAACTGTCATCAGCCTTCTTTCAGTTAACTCCCTCCAAACTAGTACTTTTATGCCACATATTTCCTCACCTCACAAACATTTAATACTACAAGAAGGCCCCACTGTAATTAAAATGGAATAGATCAAGAAATGTGTCATTGAAAGAAAACAGCAAAACCTTTCTGCACATGCCTATAGGGAGAACAATGTTGTTCTGTTTGGGATGGTTAAGCAAAATAGCTAGGTGTTACTGCAAATCTACAATACAAATTATACCAGTAAAATCAAGGATATGACAATGCCTTGAACTTGCTTTTATTTATAATTTTAGCTTTCCCTCCCCCCAACCTTGTTCTGTCCTTCACGGTTAAGGCTGTGTAGAATTACTTCTCTGTATATTTCAAGCTTTTAATACCTTTAATAAATCCCTGGATTTTTAACAATATTTTTCAAGTTAAATTCTCTTGGATCAATGTAATCTTTCATTAAATAAAAAGTAGCCTGGTTAAATTAAATAAGATTTTATAGACTTAGGACAAATGGTGAAAACTCTGCTTCTACTATTGTATAAAGTGTTTACATGAAAGACAACAAGAAGGTTTATAAAAGCAGTGGCATCTGTAAATTTGGCAACTTAAGTCAGGATCTCAACCTTTGCTTCAGCTACTTTAGAAAGCTTCTAAAAAGACACAAAAAAGCCCAGTCACACTGCAGATGGAAAGAGGAAGTATCCAGCAGCCTTTCAAATTAATTGCTAATAATAAATCAACCTCCTATTACGCAGGATGTTGCTATAGATCAATTATGACAAATTAAATAAAATTTTAAACAGAAAATACCTCTCTGCTCCTGTAAAGAAACACTGATAAACCCTTAATTTCTGTGCTTCATGGCAGTTGTGACTTAGAGTAGTGTTGTAAACAGGAGATGAATTTCAGGAACCAGAGTACTTTGGTAGATCAACAAGCTCTCCACTGCTCAGGCATAAAGGAAGAACAGAAAGAGGAAAAAAATGTGCAAGAGAAACAAGCACAAAAAATAGAAATAAAGACTAGAAGCAAACTGGACATTGTATGTAAGATTACATACATTACAAGATTACACGTATGTAATCTTACATACAAGATTAAGGAGATAACAAACAGAAGGGATAACGACATGTTTAAACGTGGCTTTTAAATAAAATCTCTTCATGTGTCATTTGGTTATATTTTCATATTTACATGTGCAAAGACACTCACATTTGTCTTAAAAGCTTGCTTAGCAAAGCCTAAGGTTATTAAAACCAGATACCCTGAGATATAATAGGATTTTCTCATCTGTGCCAACTGGCAAATTTCCAAAGCTGTGTTCTCTAAGGTGGCTTTTCTCAATGATGTGACATCTTTGTGTCCTCCTGGAATACTGTGTCCAGTTTTGGGACCTCAGTCAAAGGAGGACAGGGCATTGCTGGGAAGAGTCCAGCACAGAGCCACAGAGATGATGAAGGGGTTGGAGCTTCTCCCTTCTGAGGGAAGGCTGAGGAAGCTGGGTCTCTTTAGCTTGGAGAAGATTGGGAGGGGTCCTCATTCATGATTATAAATATGTAAGAGTTGAGTACCAGGAGGATGGAGCCAGGCTCTTCTCGGTGACATCCAATGACAGGACAAGGGGCAATGGGTGCAAGCTGGAACACAGGAGGTTCCACAGAGATATGAGGAAAAAACACTTTGTCGGGGTGAGGGTGACAAATCACCGAACAGGCTGCCCAGAGAGGGTGTGGGGTCTCCTTCTCTGGAGACATTCAAACCCCACCTGGATACCTTCCTGTGTGACCTGGTCTGGGTGTTCCTGCTGTGGCAGCAGGTTTTCTTAAGTGACTTGTATAGAATGAGGCTGAAGAAAGCATTTTTTTTTTTACTTTGAGCTCCACATTCCCGCCTGAAATCTGTCAAATTTTATCAGCACAAAGGGATAAACTAGCCTGAAAATAAATTAAAAGGGAGTTTATAAAATTTAATTTAGCAAGGGGTTATATCTGGAACAATCCAACAATCTTGGTCTAGCAAATGTGTTTCCCAATTAAACAGCTACACCACGTCAGACCCAAGTCAATTTTGCCTCTGCAGCAACTCATGACTTGGGGAAGATCAAAGCCTGTAGAGCTCACATAGAAACACCATTGGTATTTCTTTTGCAAGAGGAGGAATTCATAACTTATGGGCAGGAATGAAGGCTGGAAGTGGAGGCTGAAATGGGTTTCCTCCAGTTAATCAGGCACACAGAGTACAAGAGATTAAATTATCTACCATATCTGACATACAAGGGTCCAGACTTGCTGGCTTTTGGAAATCTAAGTCAGCAGAGAGGTTTGTTCCAGAACACTACTTAATGTTTTCCCAGATAAATGAGCCAATAACACTGTTTGAAAAAGCTTCAGGTCATCTTCATCTAAGAGGACTGAAACTGAGAATTCAGTAACCAAATATTTTTTGAAAGTATGTAGAAAAAAAACACTTTCAGGAAAATATTTGCAGTATCTCCATTCATAAAGGACTAAGGCAATTCAAAAACATATTAAATTGAATAGATGTGAATATTAAAATAAAAAATTAACATTTAATGATAATTGATATGCAGTGGTAATCTAATTGCACGTCACCAAGCAAAATTAATTTATTCAGAAGAGTAATTTAAATCATATTAGGAAACAAGGAATGCAATAGCAAACAAGGAACGGAAATTATTTTATTTCTCCATCAAAAAGGTCTAAAGAACAATGAAAAGGAAAGAGTATTGCAGGGCAAAAAATACAGTTAAGACCACATTTGGCTGCAACAACACAATCCTTTCTCTCCTATCAGACTGCTATTACCTTGGAATATCAAGGTCTTCAAAGATTTGCTCTAAAGGTGATTTCACCAACTATTCCAGGGTGCAACCATGCATTTGGTGATTGCTAAAATTACAAGCAGCCCATAAAACCACCACTGATTTATGGTTAGCACAGAAAAAAGCAGCAACTGACTAAAATAATTCTTCATTGGATGTTTTTTCAGTTCTGGAATGAACTCCCTTTTACTTTCATGCAGCAACATCTTGGGCAAAGGGCAAGAGTCACGTAATCTTCTGACATTTTGGGAGGTTTCACAGACTGACACTTGAAAACTAAACAGGAAATTATTTTGTGGACTTTAAGATTATATTAATAAGCATTTCAGAATTACAGTGAAGGATTAGGACCCCAAAAGAAGTTCAAACCAAGCTAGTATACATTTCAAAAATATCACGATATAGGTTTATTAAGATAAAGCCATTTGATTAGGGAAGAATGAAGAAAGCATGGGTCTGGAGGTACGATATGCAAGTTTCTTATGAAACTAGAGGAGAGGCAGCAGGGACAATAGGCCTGTGATGGGGGATTGACCTTGGAGAAAAACAGTCCAGAGTTTTGAGTCTCCTTCCACAAAATTACATACACAACAGGAGTAGAAACAGGGAGGACAAGCTTGATTTTCCCTTCCTGAGTTAGAGCATGCAATAGTGTGCTTAGTTATCCCTTTCTTTTCCTGGTACAATGAATTTATCTTGCAGTACCTGGAACACAAACATGAGGAGACCACATAGAAAGGGCAGCAAACTTACTTTCAAGAATCTAAACATGTTTGGATTGATGATGATGATCTAGAACACAAACTTGTTCCTGGACAGGTACTTAGGAGGCAGTTAAATGCAGTTGTACTTTGCAGAGACAATTTTAATACTCCCTGGTCTAGGGAAGAAAAAGGATTGGAATTAGGTAGCAGAAGGCTCTTTCTTGGCTAAAGAATGACCAGGTGACACTTCTTCATTCTGTATGTAATATCTGGAGGACCTCTGAGACAGATTTTACAAAGAAGAGTGGGCTTATCTAATCCTGTCTGTCCATCTACCTGCTGGGTCTTCCTGAATTAAACAAAACACTATGCAACAGCAAGCAAAAAGTTGCCAATAGTCTTGAGGAGACTTAGCTCCTGCAAGTTTCACTGAGGTTATAAAAGAGCATCCAAATGAGAGGACAGACTCAAATTAGACACCCTGCTTTGTGGAAGGCCATGGTCAGACATGAGCAGTAATCCCTTCCATGACACCAGCCAATTCCTAGACACATTCTGACACAACAGCACACAGAGGCATCTCAGGACCAGCCAGTTGCTGCCTCACAAGAGATGCTGGAATGGCAACCACATGAATTTCTTGAATAAAGCACCATTGTGCTTCTGCAAAGCTGGTCCAGCTGATGCCTGCTGTGTATAATATGGGAAGATCTGCACGATGTGCATCTGTTTCTGTGAGAACTTACTCTGTTTTGAGGATTCCACACCTTGGCTTAAGACAAAAATGTACTCTCAACTGCTCTGGCCTGCAAAAGGAGAGAAAACTGTCTTCAAGTGGGGAGGAAACTTCCATCTCATGCACAAAGTACAAAGGGATTTCAAGGTGCTGATGATTTTTGATGGGCTTGGAAGTACAGAGACCCCTGCCTTCTGTGTAACTCCTAACTTTGGGTGTCTTCCTCCTTCTGCAGTTCTGGACTGAAGCATGTTGCTAGGCTGCCAACAACTGCCAGGCAACAAATCACAGCACGTAGACTGAAGCCAGACTTAAAATGCAATACATTGAGCATGTTTTATTGTTAAAAAATCGATAAACTGTGTTGCCATAATCAAATGTAAAATGTGATCATATCCCCCCACGGGGGGGTGGGAGGGGAAAGACTAAGAAAACCCTGTAAATCATTCTTATTACCTTTCCAAAATAAGACTTATGTGCTCATTCTTCAATCTGTTGTAAAATCAAATTAATTTCAATATTAATGAACAAAGCCACTTGGCATTGCACAACATGTAATTAAGTGCCCTACTACTTCTTTATGAGCTCCTTCTACTCATTGCCCCGTCAAATTATTAAAACAAAGCAGTTCCTATGGCAACTAATTCTTTCTCTGCATTATTATATTGTTTCTAAACATCAGCGTCTAGTCCTCCTGACTTACATGCCCTAAATTCCAGTTTGAAATTCTAAACCTTTGTCTTGTTTGTCAGGAAAGCCCTTTACAATCTATGCATTCATGCAGATAAGGATAGCTAGAGTGCAGCTGCTTTTGTTTACTGCTGGAAGAAGTAACTGTTCCTAAATTATTTGAGTTTGATAAATGGGATGGTGCCTGCATGCAAGCACAGAGAAGCACTCAGGGAACAAGCACGGGGAGCTTGTGGAGCACTACACAGACAGGCAAACATGAACATCTGCAGGTTAGATAAACCAACAACCCCCCAAAAATGACTGGCAGATGTTGTGGAAACTAAATAACACCTGGGTAAGTGGTATTTGATACGCAGGAAAAAGCCCACACAGGGGTATGACTGATGCAATCCTCAAAGAATGGAACTACAATGAAAAGAAACAGTGATAAAATTGTCTGGGAAAGAAAAAAACTTTTATTAATATTTAATAATTTTTTTTACTGTACAAAAAGAGACATTTATCACGTATTTAATGAACACTTAAAACTTCTCTTAAGTCCAAATTAAAAGGAGTCACAGTCTATTTGCATTTGAGTGCCACTACCCAGCACGTGTGGGGAAACTGAAAAATACAGGTAGGATCAAAAGAATAAAGTGTCTTTTCTCTTCATCTTTTGCCATCCAGCTGACACCACCTGTAATTTTTATTGGGGTTTCTGGTGTGTCTCCATTTAATTGGCAAGAATGAGAGGTTTGAAAATTCCCTGCATAGGATGCTAATCTGACAACTATGCATCACGAAAAGGGAAACATGACTAAATTTAAACAGCTAATTTGTGGTTTAAAAAAAAAAATCCAAACAACCAGGAAAACAAATCTACTCAAAGTCACAAGCAATTTAAATTTAGTTCTCACAAGAAAGGAAAGAAGAAGGAATGCTTCTGAGTGGGTTCACAAACCACTGGATCTACAGAAGTACCAAAGGACCTGCTGCAGATACCAAGTACCTTCAGAGTTAGCAAAGCCTCATTTCTTCAAGGGATTCCAAGAGTATTACAAGAGTATCCCTGCTGTAAATCCCAAAGTCTCCACTGACTGTTGTCTGTCTAAGAAAAGGCAAAGAGGTTGAGAGTCAGCTTTTGTTCTCTAACCTGCTGCTCTCTGACTTCAGAAAAGATTTAAGATAAACCATAGGTTTCTTAACTCAGTCCATCAGATCCAGAGACCTCTCTTAGGAGTCATCTCTGCAGGATGTTCTTATGTTGGCAAAAGCCTCCATACAGCTCCTTCTGTTTAAGGTGAGGCAAGCCAACAGAGGCTCAGTACTGACCCCATGGAAGAAGGATGGAAGAGCCTCCAACCCTAGAAGAATGTCTCCACTTTATTTCCCTGTTCCCACTTGCATAATCACAATCTCACCCTGACTGCACCAAGGGAAGAAACAAAAGAAAATCTTTTTGCATCTCAGACTGCAGCTCGCTAAGGATGGGAACTGCTTCTATGAAAGCTATACATGTCTGCTTTAATTAGATGGCTATTTAAATGTTTCAGTTTGTTTACCTAGACACTTTATTCTTTATACAGTTCAGTTTTCCAGAGCAGAGTTTAAAGCAACGTTTAAAAACAGGGCTTGCAGAGCATCTTCCCTGACCCCAGGCAGAAATAAGAATATATTACCACCGAGTACTTAGGCTTCTAAAGAATTTATCTGCACTGTATAAAAGCCAAATACAGTCTGAAAAGTTTCTGAAATTCTCTGAAGATCACTCGGGATTTAGATGACTAGGTTTGGGCAGGTATTGGGCTCTGATTCAAATAAACACAACTTTACAAAAACAAAGATGGCAACTTAGCATCCAGCCATATTGTTTTGCTGTGTTTAACACTGGGTTTGACCCTAACATAAAACTACTCTGGTACTTTGTTTTAGCAGCAAGTTGTAGTGCTGAACTTAACTGCTGTTTGTCACAAGCAAGCAGTGTATTTTATTCCAATACACCAGTGAAAACAAAACTATAATTTGGAATGCTGGATGCCTCAAAAACACAGCTTTTCCTTAAAATGTTAGTAACTTAAATCAGTGACCTGAATATTTCAGCAAATTTTTTTAAAATCTCATAAAGATTCTTTTCTTTGTAGGTTCCACCCCCCTCCCAGGTTTCTTGTTACAGTAATGCTTCTTCATTAGGCAGCTACTATTTGTCATTGTTTAGGGCAAAAATGGGATTTTAAGCTTATTTTCCTTTCATCCAGCTCACACTGTTCCAAGCAACACCTCTGTATATTGTAGCAAACTAAGTGCATGCAAATTTGAAAACTGTTTAGGTAACACATAATGAAGACTCAAATTCCCAAAGCAGGTTACTGCAGCAATCCAAAAGAAAGCCAAAAGCCACCTCACATCCCAAATACTGGATATTAAGGATAAAACAGAAAATCAAACCTGAGCCTGTGCACAAGCATTTAATCTATAATTATTAGAAGATCAAGGCTGTCTTTGCACTGGGGTAAACATTCCCCAGATACACAGATAACTTGCCTTATAAGTGTGCTAAGTGGTAAATGATCCTTTTGTGTGATGATTCATGGCAGTATTTTCATTTTATTATTTCAAGGTCAACCTATTTTAGTCCTTAGAATACTTGTGCTTTGAAGATAACTCTTATGTAACAGATTAAGTATATTACCTAACTCCCTGTATTTCAAGCTCATGAAAATTTTTGCAAAGTTCTTCCAGGCAAATCAGAAAAAAGAGGGGCTGGACTGCTAAAACAACTTTATCAACACAAGAATTTTAATTTAATTTTAAGACATTTGGGCTACCCATGGAATATTCTCTTTGAGCTATTCCCAGAAAACTCTGCTTGCCTAAAAACTTACATTTGTTACAGCTGAAAGAGTTGATGGCTGTTCCTGCAGAAAGATTTTGGTAGCTTTTACAGCCCAGTTCCTAATTTAATTTGTACTGGATTGCTAGGGAGAAAAGGAATTTTCTCCAGCTCAAAATCCTTATTCATTCGATAAAGGCATTTAAGGTTAGAAAATCACATTTTTGGGAAGGTTAATTGGTACTTCATGAAGGAGCAGCTTTCACTTAGGAAACAAATGATAAAATATTAGGAATCTTTTAGCTCCCTCTGCTGCCCTAATCCCTCAATATGCTGTTTTCTGAAGTCTGTAAAAGAGACACCAAGCAACTAGGCAGCCCATTAATCTCTTATTAAGAAACACTTGGTGTATTTAGTGTGCCTGGTACTAAGATCAGCAGGCAGAAAGAAAACACTATAAAGTGCTGTGTGATTTACAACTGCCTGCTCATTATTATTGTCTCTTTCTCTGATTACTGCAGCAATACACAATTACAAATGCCTTCAAAACTGGATTGCTCATTTTTAAAAGAATTTGACATCTGCAATTCCCACTTACATAGGAAAGATAGAGCCAAGCATACTCAATGCCTAGAAACAATTATTCCTGCCTTCCTTTTGTGTAAAGACCATCTTATACAGCAGAATCATAGGGCTGGGAGGGACCTTCAAAGGTCATATAGTCCAATCTCCCTGCAGTGAGAAGGGACACCTTACACTAGATCAAGTTGTTCAGAACCTCATCAAGCCTCACCTTGAATGTTCTCCAGGGATGGGGCCTCCACCACCTCTCTGGACAACCTGTTCTAGTACCTCACCACCCTCATGGTGGTGAAGAATTTCTCCCTAATGTCTAACCTGCTCTGCTCTAGTTGAAAACTACTCCCCTTTGTCCTATAGCTACAAGCTCTGCCAAACAGTCCCTCCCTCCCCAGCTTTCCTGCAGACCCATCACAGTACATATCTACTTGAGTAAAAACCCCTTTTTCAGTTCAGGAAAACCCCAAGCACTACCCAAAGTAGGCCAGCTCCTTCATTAATATGCAGAAAACCTAAATGTCAAATTTCACAACAAATCAGAGTTTACCCAAGCTAGATTGTGTCCACCAGCACCATGAAACAACACTTGGCATTAGTCAGTCTAGTGCTTTCCATTTGTTAAGAAGCCAAGCTCTCTATTACACACAAAAGTAAAACAAAGATTAGAAAAAGACAATTAAAAGAGATTTTTTTTAAACTAAGTCATTCTATTTCAGGATTTTTTTTATAAATTTGGAAAGAAGCAAGCTGAATTCAACTTACACATGCAATTTCTTCCCCTTCCTCGTGGAGTCATCAATATACCACATCAACTATGAGCTGAAGATTCATCTCATTAAATCTCATGCTATCTCAACACAAGCAGGGAAAAAAAAACCAGCTTTGAAAATAAGGATTTTTTTTCATATCAAGAAAAACTAAGATTACATCCTTGAAAAATAAACCCAAACTATTCCTTCAGTGTGAACTTTTACTACCCTTTAGAGAGCATAACATTTGGTTATTTGCCAGCAATCAGGACTTCCCAAAGAAATTATGCCCTTCATCAGAGCAAGAATGAGAGATTTCATCTGAAATCTCAGAAACTCATCCCTTGAATACATACTTTTCACAAATTATCACACTGACCAATTCATCCTCTCAAACAATAAAACAGCCCTGTTAAAATAGCTGAAATGCAACTTGAGTTTTTTTCTGGGCACCTTTAAAAAGTAAGGAGGCAAGCTGTGAATAAAAAATAACTTGAAGATTTATATCAGTGCTGAAGGAAAAAAGATTTGTAATGATTGTCAAGAAGCTCTGAGGTGGGCAAAGCTGCTTTTTTTTTTTTCTTTCTTCCCTCAAAAGAGGAGCCAGAAAAACATATAACATCTGTCTGGGGGCATATAGGGTCTTTACAGACTTATACTTGCATACATTAGAGTCTGCTATAAATACAACACATGAGGTGCTGCAGAAGCTTCTGGTTTCAAGCAATCTTCAAACTGAAAAAAGTCACTTTCAATTTTGTATCAACACTTCCAGTATTGTCCTGTAGCTGTTTAATCACCAATACCTGAGTAAACAAGCAGAGATGTAAGAGCAGACATCCCTCTCCCCTTCTCAGTTCCTTTCATGCCCCTAAGCTCTCCCTTTTTAAAGGGTTTCCTAAAGCTAGGAAACTCACCAAGAGCAGTGGCTGACTGAGCACACTGTATGGAATACAATGTAATGTATTTATAGAGAAAATTCACTATGTTCATCAAGCCTGTTCACAGATAGTTTAGACAAAACAGATTTTTCTCCACACTGCAGCCACCTTCTGTTGCCTTTCTACTTCATCTACTCGCTCCCGGCAAATTCAGCAGAGGTCAGACATCCCCAAGGTAACTCCCAAGCAATGGTCAGTAAAACATACACACATTTAATTAAAGATTTCTAGAACATAAGCAAATACACAGCCTTGTTTACAGTCTCCTTACAATATACCAGCACAATAATACCTTAATTAGCGATAACAACTTCTCAAAAATGCCAAAAACATTTCAGATCTTTCAAATTACACGCAAAATGAACACATTTTATTTTCGCACTGTGACACTTCCAACTGTTCTGCCAAATGTATACTGCTATAATTATGCTTTGCAATCACCAGCATCACCGGAGAGGGGGACAAAGAACAATATAATCAGCAGCTAATTAATCTTTCACATGCCTTGCTATTGCTGATCTTCAAGGGAAGAATCCCAAACGTTATTCTGCAAGTTGTGAAGCAAACTTAATAGTAGCAAAACTCAAAGCATCTAGAATATGTCTTTATAGAATCATAGAATAGTTTGGGTTGAAAGGAACCTTAAAGATCATCAAGTTCCAACCCCCCTGCCATAGGCAGGGACACCTCCCTGCTCAGTGCCTTGTCCAGCCTGGCCTCCTAAATATAATTCACAGCTACTAGTAGAAGCTAGAAACCAGAATTTAATATATTGCCTTTCCAAGGGACAATCTTCTGTTTCCATCAGCTATGTAAACTTGTTTGTAGAATAACATGCACTGAGATGACACAGCACATTTTATACCAAAAACCCTTCTTAGGTGATACATGTAAGAACATGGCAGGCTATTGACAGGTTGCCCAGAGAGGTTGTGGATGCCCCCTCTCTGGAGGTGTTTAAAGCCAGGCTTGACAAGGCACTGAGCAGCCTGATCTAGTGGGAGGTGTCCCTGACTATGGACGAGGAATTGGGATGTGATGATCTTTAAGATTCCTTCCAACCCAAACTATTCTATGATTCTACGAAATATGCAAGAAAATATAATAGCAAACTGTGAGGATTAAAAGCAAATATTAAGTTCCATACTTAAGAAAGCACTGAGGAGAATCACAGGTACCTCAGAGACAAAATTACTTGCTCAGCTACATTAAAAGGGATCTCATTTTTGAATCATAAAACACTTTGGGTTGGAAGGGGCCCTTAAGATCATCTAGTTCCAACCCCCCTGCCATGGGCAGGGACACCTCCCACTAGACAAGATTGCTCAGTGCCTCATTCAGCCTGGCCTTAAACCCTTCCAGGGAGGGGACAGCCACAGCCTCTAACCGCTCCACAACTAACTGCTCCCAAAGAAATAAAAATCAGAGGGCTTTATCCCGCATTTAGTATCAACTGAAAGTAAGTATCACTACTAACTTTAATTCACTAAGCAACAGTAAATCCCATGATGCCTCTTTAATTTGTTACTTAATTTGCATGATTAGTTACTCTAAGTAAGAGTGCAAATTACCTCAAGCCACAGGAAAGCAGTTCCAACTCCAAATAACATTTTGTATGCTGAGTTATCTAACTTAAAATACTATCCAAGAGCAATCCATTAACTCCCCAGAAAAAGCTGTGTACAGCCCTCTGCTCGTGTTCCCAACGTGAGCATTCCCTGGTGAAAATCATGTCCACATAACTCAGTCCTCAGAAAACTGAATTTCAACTCATTATCAGCCCTTCTTCAAAACTGGGTCACAGAGAGCAATGAAACGCTGTCTGTCACCACCAGAATGACACTGGCACCTCTTTATGGGCATAATAATGCAGTAATGCCTGCCCATTGCAAGTTTTTACACTCAACTTCTGAAAAAAAAAATCTATATGTGGAATAGTACTGGTTAGTAAATCATTGCAGCCTATTTTAGAGTGGAACTTTCAATAAAAACAAAATGTCATCTTAAAATAATTCTCTTCTGAGGGAAAGTTAAGACAAGAAAGCCATACACAAACTGATGAACAAAAAGCCTGACAGAGAAGATAAATCACCTTCAATAGCTACACAGCTCATTGGATTTCCTGAGCTTTGTAAAATGTAATTCATATTTCTAAAACACATAACACAACCTAAAATTTTTATAGGGGATATATATCAGAGAACAACTCAGCATACTAATTTTTTAACCTGAAACAGAATCACATGTAGAAAAGAAAAAAAAAAAAAAACCTTTTTAAAATAAACCCTAGATTTTAGCCCACTTTACTTAGCTGCAGGAATCATGGTTTAAAAACATCAGCCAGAGACATGTTTACAGACCTCAAAGAACATTTGGAAATTTGAACACACAGAGTGCCAAGAACAGAACACAGCATGGACATTTAAAAGAGCCAAATTAGATTCTCATAGCCATAAAACTTCCAGCATTTTCCCATATCTATTATTTCATGCCCTGTCCTCTTTTTCATCTTCTGTGTACTCTTCCCACTCAATTTTTCCAATAGAACCATTTCCAAGCACATGATAAATGGGGTTAAGAAACAGAGGTGGATTCAAAGAAACTTTTTTCCGATATTATCCTTTTCCTACATTATCACTGCCACATCAGAGACTGTTTCCTCTTATGCTGTCCCATTGATCATTATCATGGGCCTAACAGGAAGCTGAAATTCCACCAAGTGAGATGAGCTCATCTAACTGCTGGCTGCCATCAAAGGGACAAGGGGCAATTTGTCTTAACACAGGCAGAAAAAATAGTTAATCTGCATTTTTATTTAGAGAGACACATGGTACACATGGTGCTTCTTTCTAGCTATTAAGCTGCCTTCATCTCAACCCATGAGGTTTTCCTCACTTATAGTCTTCTCATGCTCTTCCTTCATCCCACCAGGGATGAGTGGGTGAGCACCTGTGTGGTCCTTGGTCCTGGTCATGGCTAAAAGCACAACACTGACCCAAAACATCACACTTCTAGAATGTAGAGTATTTTTGTTAATGTCCATTAAATTTTTGGGGTCTTCTGGTGTTATCTTTTTGTTTTATTTTCTACTTCCTTCCTAAGATCAGATGTAGGCTGTTTAATCTATGTGAAACATGCCAGGAGAGAAAGAGAGCATTGCGTGTCACCTTCTCCTTTGGCAATTCTTATTTTATATATAACCACAATCTTCCATAATTCTTGGGCAGAATATTATAAAATACTAAGTTGAAAGCAAACAAACTGCAAAACGGTGGAGTTCACACACCTTTATCTAGATCTGTTTTCACCCAAACCACCATTTGTGCACAGAATCACAGACCTGTGATTGGAGCCCAGTTAATACAATCTCAACAGGAGCCACAACTCAATTACAAATACAATAAACGACCAAAAGGAATGAGTTCCACACTCCAGGAACATCAGCAATCCCTGAAATTAATTGACACAGTGCTAGATACGGAAATGTCTAACCTTCAAATATGCGATCCAGACGTTGCCGCTTCACTTTGTGTTTGTCCATGAGAGACATAAGAGTTGCAGCTCAAAGGACGTCTCCACACAGCTTGCTGATGGTCTCCTCACCTCAGCCACAAGTCCAAAATGTTTACTGTCTTCTAGAAACTGCTCTCCACCTACAAACAGAAATAAAAACTTCTTAAGCTTTAAAACATGCCTTTATTTTGGTGTCCCTGCCATAGGCAAGGGGGTTGGAACTTGATGATTTTTAAGGTCCCTTCCAACCCAAACTATTCTATGATTTTTTTTCTCCCCAACCTCTTCCCAGAAAGATGTAATTCCAACAATCAAGGAAACAAAGTTCTCAAATCACATGAGGCAACCAGGTATTTCACAACAAACTGCCTTCTAAAACACAGATGCAAAGCACACAGCACCGCTCAAATAATCCAGTGTAACAAATGCTCTAAAATACTTGCTCTTTTCAGCCTTGTGACTTTCAAATACTTTGTCCCACTTTTACTGAACAAATCACTAGCTAAAGAAATTCTCAGGCAGCCACAGGTATAATATGACTTCCCATAAAAAGATACATCCACCTGAAATGAAACTGGAAATCCACACTTCAGCGCAGTGATGTCCACAGCAAGAAAAATTACTCTTTTCATTCTCTATTTTTAAGCTTCTGATGATGAAGCAAAGCAGAGCCTGATACTTGGAAGTTCAAGTGGCACAGACCCCAGGAAATGCATCACAGTGACAACACAAAATGCTAACTATATCAACCAAATGGCATTTAAAGCAGGTTTATGCATGACTAGGTAAGCTCTTTGGCAGCAAATACAACCAAGCACTTTGCAGATAGCTGGGCATGAGGGTATTGCGACAAGCAGTGTGTGTTTTAAGCCAAGCCACGGAGAAAGAGGAAGGGGGGATGGGGAGAGAGAGAAGAAAAATCCCTCAAGAAGAATCCATAATGAGAGATAAATTACAAAATGCACAAGATGGACAAGGTGAAACTTAGTATACAAATGCTCTAAAAAAAACATAATCAGGACGCTGGTTTCATCCTCTTTTAAAGTATCTGAGTAGTCTTTTGTAGAAGCAAACTTGGAGAACCTTGTATTACAAACACAGTGCATGTTAAAGTGAGCCAAGTAATACACTTCCCTGTTTATTTTTATTCCTGCCCAACCACTTTCTACATGAGTGGACAGCATTAAATGGCCTTAGAAGTGACTCAACCTAAAAATCAACTCATTTCTTTCCTGAGGCAACATTTTTCCCAACTCAACACAGTCATATTTCATCGACATACTGAAGATTCATGCATTCTGAGTGAAGTGATAGGGAAAAAAATTTTGAATATCAAAAGCTGCACATTTGAATTAAACCAGATATGTTTACCAGCATCACCCTGCTTGGTGCATTTGGTCTTTTAACTAAGTTTCCTTCTTTGTGCTTATTCTTACTTAAAAATGGAGTTAGTGTGCAAAAGTCATCTTGCTTAGAAACACTTCATTCAGCCACATTCTCCTCACAACTTTTCTTCAACACATCTTTTCTTTACCCTCAAACCAGATACATTTCTGCTGTTCCACAATGTCTGATTGCAACTGAATACAACATCCCAACATTAATGGGGAAGAAAAACTTATGAAGAATGCAAAAACCCATTTTTTTCCCATTGAAAAATGCAAAACCTGCCATTTCAGAAGTTTCCTGTTGCATTTCCCAACATTCAATATTGAAGAATGGTGTATTTTATAAGAATAATCAATGTGGCTCAAAGACTGCACAAGCATTACATAGAATCTAACATGCATTTTAAAACATCAATGGTTATGTGGAAGCCACCTGCCTTTGCTTAACCCAACACCCCAAACTTGTGTGGATGATCAATTCCAAACCACTGTGCAATTTATTTGCTCATCACTTCTGTTTTATGATCTGCTCCACATAGAAACAAATCAAAAGGGGAAAAACTAGAGATCAGAGTGCAACAAACATTTTTAATGCTAGTCTTGGTTTAAATTTTTATAGCTTCTTTAATTGCCCATCTTGTAGAAACATATATGCCTGCTGGCCTTCTTGTGTCATTCTATTTATTCACTCAACAAAAGATTTTTTCTGCTGTAGTCATTTGACATACAAAGCTGGTTGACAGCTGTAAAAAAAATAGACCATCTGGAACTATTGACCCACCACTGAAAGTGTCACCAGATGTTTTCTATCTATCTACAGTAGCTTCAAAGAGCACCATATAAATCAAGTAGGGGTTTTTTTTCTGAAACAGTGCTTTAAAATTCTTTTTATTCATAGTAAGCTTCCATAGGTTTCAAAAAAACATATTTGAGGAAAATACCAAATTAATGTGTTAACACCATTCTAAATTTAACCTCAACAAGTTCTACCATGCTTTATGTTCTAATACAAAGAGAAGATGATGATAAGGGAAGCATTTCCCAGCAAAACAAAAGCCTTATAATTATATGAGCATTAGTTAGTGCAATTACTAAACCACAACATGACTAATTGTATTGGAGAAATTCACTAAAAATACGAGCAAACTGCCTAATGAATTAAAAAAAAAAGACTAGAATACAAAATACCAAGTAGCATTTAAAGAGCAGACTCCTGTAGTTCAATATTTTAAGACAGCAAATCCAAGTGATTCTGTGATACTGCTTATCATGTTAAGTGTTAGCTGAAAAGACATCTGAGAGACCTCCACACACAGAACTCTGGAGCAGCACAAAATTAAGATGTTGGAAAGAACATTAAGGTTTTTTTTCTTTCAATTAAGTAAATTATTCTAGAGCTTGAAAATATTTTTAAAGACTGAGAAGATTTGAAGGAAGGCTCATTGAAAAATCCATGATGATCTCTCTCCAGAGAATGAAGATGAATAGGAAGCAAACTAAGTAATAGAATTTTTTTTAAAGGAAAGCCAGTAGGCTAATGGTACAGATACTTGTAGGTTGAGATGAATTGCAAATTACTAGGGAAGATCTCTCATCAAACCCAAAAGCTTGCAGCACGCCATGCAGCACCATTTCCTTTGTGTCAGCCTAATGGGAGAACTTTGCATGGACCAGATCTTGCTTCTACTGGGTTTGAACAGGTGGGAAAACCCTACCAGAAAAATTTTAAAGCTTCTCATTCATAACCTCCAATTAGTTAGTCCACTCAAAAAAAGAATCAGAGTGTGAACTCTGCCAATCACAGACTTTTACCCATGCAAACAGGAACAGGAGAAGCCTGATTTCTTAGAATCATGGAATGGTCTGGATTGGAAAGGACCTTAAAGATCATCTAGTTCCAACCCCTCTGCTATGGGCAGGGACACCTCCCACTAGACCACGTTGCTCAATGCCTGATCCAACCCGACAAAGTCTTCTTGGAGACTTGAAACAATCATCACTCCAAAAAGCATCCTTAAGGTGCAAGAGAAGGGGATTTCCAAGGACAACTAGAAGCAGAGTCAAGCTTACACCAAGAGACAGGAGGAAAGAGACTCTTTACAGAGTTGGAAGAAAGGTTTGTAAAGCATTTCTACACCTTTGCCTCACTTTGTCAGCTTTAGGTGCACACAAGGATGCACAGGGCATCTCAAATCAGTTAATAAAGCATAAGAAATCTTAACCAAAATGGAATTCACTGAAGAAACTGATAGATCATTAATGCACCAAAAATAAGGGCATGAAGCTTCATATTATCTTTAGGAATCTGAATCTTCATTTAACTTAACCATTTTAATGCACTATTTTTTGTCTGAAATTACATTAATTCATCAAAACATTTTTTCTTTCTACTGTCAACTTCTAAACGTATAAAATAAGGCTATTGTAAGAAAAATTATAAGTTCATATTCCATTGTCTCCAGTTTTTTAATGACTTAATTCTGTCCTATCCACTCAAATGGAATGACAATTCACAAGCCTTGAAATAGACATTCTGCAGAGCTCTGGAAGCAAGAAGACAATAAAATGTTGTTCCTATTATTATAAATATTTCCATTATCCTAATTAATTATACATTTTGCACCCACTGCCCCAATTCCTATCATTGGAGGTCACTGAGAAGAACCTGGATCCATCCTCCTGACACACACTGTAAAACATTCAACATCAAAACTTTCTTCCTTATATCCATGTTTACCACACCTTAGATTTCATGGCAAAACAAAGACGGTCATCACATTTTACTTACCCAGAAGCGCAATTTAGGAGGCTTAATAAGACCTGGAAGTTTATAGCCAGTGCTGGATTTAGTTAAAAGGGATGTAAGAATACCCTGGCCATAAGGGCGCTGCGTACAGACTCCAGGATTTTGAGATCGTGCCTTAAAAGCATCATCTTATTAGCAGTAGGTGACAAATAAGCTTGTTTGGCTGCTCTAAATGTATGCAAGTCCTTCACTACAAGGCGAGTTTTCCTTCTTGTTTGATAAATCAAGAACCAATCAGGACAGGCTGAAGGAGTTGGGGTTGTTCAGCCTGGTGAAGAGAAGACTCAGGGGGGACTACAGAGTAGCTTCTCAATACCTGAAGGAGGCTACAGAAAGGACTTTTTAATAGGATATGTGATGGAAGGACTAGAAATAATGGATGCAAATAGAACTAGGGTAGATTCAGGCTAGATGTAAGAAAGTTCTTTAGGGTGAGGTTCGTGAGACACTGGAACGGGTTGGCCAGAGAGGTTGTGGATGCCTCCTCTCAGGAGGTGTTTAAGGCCAGGCTGGACAAGGCACTGAACAACCTGATCTAGTGGGAGGTGTCCCTGCCCACGGCAGGGGTTTGGAACTAGATTATCTTAAAGGTCTCTTCCAACCCAAACTATCCTATGATTCTATGATAACCAGGGCTGCTCAACAAGCGGAATGATGCCCTTTGCAATGATTATCATTGCAATGATTATCATTGCCAGTGCAAATACTTTAACTAACACTTGTTCATCTTAATGGATGAGAAACAAATATTTCCAGATATTGACATTTCTTTTCCCTTCCTCCGCTGATATTTCAATATCTCTTCAGTAAAATGACTGCCAGTATGAACACCAGCTTCATGGCAAGACAGACATTTTGAGTATTTGATACTCTATGATACAACTGGTTCCCCAGCTTATGCAACAAACAACCAAACATCAGAATAGAAACTCAATGTTCTAGAATTCTAAAATCCATCTTATTGACTTCACCCTTCAAAATAATGAAGTGGGAAGTTTATCTGCAAACATCACTCAACTGACAACCCATAAATAAGAATTACAGTTGTTCCTTAGAAATAAAACTTAAAGTTTCAGGTATGCCCCTTTTTGGGGAAAAGAATGTGCCATGACATGAGGTGAATAAAACTCAGACCATGAGAAAGCTACTCCTGAGACATGGAAATTTATCTAAATATCAAAACATTTCTCCAGCACAAAACAATCTCTCTCTTCTGTTTGGCAAAACAGAGAATAGAATCAAACTACTCAACAGCACAAAGTACAATGACATGTAAAAATGTAAAGTCAGAGAAATTAGCTTACTGTTCAAATAAAAAATGCATTTACATATCAAAGAAGCAGTTTTCTGTGGTTATGGAAAAAGATGAGCTTCATCTTTGAGAAAGGGAAAAATAAAGCTGATGCAAGATCAAATAGATTATTTTATACCTTAAAAAACCTCTAAAATTTGTAGTGGAACAGTTCTAGTGTCAGTAGCAGCAGTATTTGTTCTGTATAAAAGAAGTATTGGATTAGAGGAATGGTGGATCATAAGTTACACACTAACACAGAATATAACTAAATTCCATTGGAGAATGAGAAAAAGAGGACAATTACTTCTGTTTGTGTTTCTTCAAAACGCAGTAATAGTGAGACAACTACAACACCACTGCAGCATCCTAATCTGATGTTCTTCAGCACAGAATTTGTTCTTACAGTTTATTTCATGCTTCTATCCTTTTCTGGAGGTTCTGTGACTAACACTGAAAATTTTAAGAGCATAAAACCATCACATCACTTTCACCATACTCAAAACTACACTTACATAAATCTAAACTACATTTTCAAGTAATTGTGGCCCAAAGAGCAGAACAAAGAGAGATTAATTGCAAAAATTGAAGTGATTCCATTTCATCTTACAAAAATTAATAGTGAATTAAGAAGAAAAGATATTATTATATCTGCCTGTCAGAAAATTTATCTTTCCATTACATGTAGTTAAGCCACTTTGCCTTACCATTAGATGTCAGTACAATCAAAGAGAAACTGCACAGGGAGCTTCAAAATCAATAAATTAATCCCATCATAGAAGCAATTGCTGAAGTAGCCACCAAAAAGAAAAGAACATTAGATGATGTTCAAAAAAGGACTAAACACCCAAATGTTATAATGGCATTACCTAAATCTAAGAGTTGTCTAACTCAAAAAAAAGATGAAGAATTAGTAAAGTGCCAGGACAGGGAAGAAGTAGGGTGGCAAGGCATGGAGTGGCTTTTGAAAAAGGAAAGAAATGCATGGGTACTATCCAGTCTGAAGATGAAAGGACTGTGGGGAATACAACAAATATATATAAAATATGAACCATATCTCAACTCGATGTATAGGGAGCACACAGTGAAATAGTAAAGTCAGCATATTAAAAACAATAAGAAGCTTTGCCAAGGAATGTGTAATTAAATTGTAAAATTGGCACAGGCACTGTGGATGCAAAACTTTAAGTGATTCTTAAAAGAAGGAAGACAAGTCTATGGAAAACCCATCAGTGATAACTGATAATGGCCACTCTTGGAGAGAAGACATGACACAGACCTGCAGTGCCTTCTGATACACGGACACATCTCATAGATCCTTAGAAAAGACAGAGATATACTTTACAAATCACCTGATCCTGCCACACAGAAACCAAAGTCCACAGTTTAGAGGGATGCACAAAACCTGCTAGTACTCTAGACTCCACCATAGTACACAGGAAGCTCTTCCAAAAACCAGTGTCCTCTCTGACTGGTTGGTTTCACATACCTTTCAGTCATTGGAATTTCTAACAGTTTTTCTGGCAGATGGAAGAAGTTTCTGAAGTTGTTTGCACAGGTAACTCTTAGGCACCACCAAGTCATCCACTTGCAGAAGCTCTTTGATGCTTCTCTGGAAAGTCATGTTTCTGATCTTAAATTGCATCAGACTTCCACATCCTTAAATTTAACAGCAAGTCACTAAAGTATCAGTCTGTGAAGGCTAAAAGAAGATAAAGCCTCACAGGAGTAGCTACATCAAATCCAATCTAGAAGAACCTTTACTGCTCTCCTTCACATTTCTCAGTTAAGTTCTGAGACCACATCTATGATGAAAAGACTTTACACTTGATTGAGGAGGTTGTGTGTCACACAAGAGGCTTCTTTTTAGGCTTCAGGGGTTCTCAGCCCTGTGGGTACTGCCAGCAATCTCTTGTTCTGTTTTTATTAACTAAAATTTGAACACAATTTGATAACAGTACAGTCTATCAAACCCAACTTGACTGCTCTGCAGCATTTTTGTCTCCAATTTTTTTATTACACAGCAGCTTTTACTATATTTACCAGTAAAAGTTTTTTTTTTCCCCCCTGTTGACAAAAATATTCAAGACTAGGTAAAGAATGCCCCTTTTCAGCACACCATTAAAACAAAGCTTGTGTGGTCTGTTGTGACCTGTTGTCTGTCATTTTTAATACTGTGAATAACTTTTCTGTATTATTCTATGCTTTTACAGGAATTACTTCAGTTCCAATATGTAGTGTAATAATTTGATAATTTTAAGCCTTTATTTTCAGTGCACAAGATGATAAAATAGCCTTTTTGACAGGAAAGACAGTGAAAACTGTACAAGAGGTTATGATAGCAATTCTGTCATTATAAGCTTTTAATGAGATACTTGTCTTCACACTAAGTTTTTCTTCCAAAAGGTTTTTTTTCCTCAGCAGCATTCTCTCTCAATTACACATCTATCCACAAGTCAAAGATTACTCACCACTGAAAATGTATTACTGCAGATGTGTTTGACTACAGACAGATGGGAAGCATCTCTACTAACTCAGCTTTCGAGGTCATGAATAAAATTTAATTTAGATGCTCAAACCATCATTACAGGATTATGCAAAACTACTACCAAACACATCTAGGTTTTAAGTAAAGCCAAAAGTAAAAACAAGGCCAAACGTGTGGTCCTTCACCTGGGTCAGGGCAATCCCAAGCACAGATCCAGGCTGAGTGGAGAATGGCTTGAGTGCAGCCCTGAGGAGAAGAATTTGGGGGTGTCAGTGGACGACAAACTCAACATGAGCCACCAGTGCGCACTTGCAGCCCAGAAGGCCAACCAAATCCTGGGTTGCATCAAGGGAAGTGTGACCAGCAGGTCAAGAGAGGTGATTTTGCCACTCTACTGGGCTCTGGTGAGGCCCCACCTGGAGTATTGTGTCCAGTTCTGGAGTCCTCAACCTAAGAAGGACATTGAGCTGCTGGAGCAGGTCCAAAGTAGGGCCACCAAGATGATCCAAGGATTGGAGCAACTGCCTTTTGAAGACAGGCTGAGGGAGTTGGAGTTGTTCAGCTTGGTGAGGAGAAGGCTCAAAGGGGACCTTGTGGTAGCTTCTCAATACCTGCAGTGGACATCCAGAATGGCAGGGGTAGGACTTCTTAATAGGATATGTGATGGAAGGAGTAAAAATAATGGATGCAGATTGGAAGAAAATAGATTCAGGCTAGATATAAGAAAGAAGTTCTTTATGGTGAGGATAGTAAAACACTGGAAGAGGTTGCCCAGAGAGGCTGTGGATGCCCCCTCCCTGGAAGTGTTTAAGGCCAGGCTGGACAAGGCACTGAGCAGCCTGATGTAGTGGGAGGTGTCCCTGCCTATGGAAGGGGATTGGAAATAGATGATATTTAAGGTCTCTTCCAACCCAAACCATTCTATGATTCGTTCAGCATCTGTTGGTACCACTTTCTTCCTTTTGCAACCACTGTCTTTTGGTTTGTTACTTTTGTTCCAGACCATAATCTAAGGATGAGTACTCTACACTTTCCCACCTTACATAACATTGTGTCTTCATCTCACTCTTCAAACTGTTCAGAAACCAGGGTCTCCTATTGATAAAGCAGAAAATGCTTTATTTTGGTGTCCCTGCCTATGGTTGGAACTAGATTATTTTTTAAGGTCCCTTCCAACCCAAACTATTCTGATTCTATGATTTTAAGATATCCTTAGTTTCAGGAAACACACACTCCTTGGAACTTGAGCAATATTAAAGATATGCTTCTCATCAAACAGTGTTTCTTGAAACTGCATTGCAGGTATTCAGCACAAGCTTCTTCAGAAAGCCTAGCATTGTAACAACCTTCAGTAGTACTCATTAACAGATTTAAAGGAAAATAAAATTAAGAGACCTGTGTGAATTTTCTGAGAATATGAATCTGAGTTGCCCATATGTTGAATTCCTGACTTTGCCTCTTACTATCAGACCCGAGAAATACAACCTGGTGGGAGATTTCTCTTCATTTCACTTGCCACTGGTTTGGTATGTAAAGCAACACACACACACAAACCCCAGCACACAGAGCTACTGTGATACCTACTGTTTTACAAAGTACTTCAGAACTCCCAAATGGAAACCATTTAAAAATGTCAAGTCAGTCAGTTGTCAGATCAGTGTGAAAGTAATCACTCCTGTATTTTCTGAACTCTGAAATGAAAGAAGATTTATGATGAAAGAAGATCAATCTCCACCACATTTTTTTTTCTGAACAGGCTGAAGAGCTGAGAGCTGCCCTGTTTTTCAGGGAGCCCATGCAAGAGATCAACATCAACAGCTTCAATGAAGAGTAAATGAACAAAAAAATCTTAGGGAATAGCAGTGAAACTGAACTGCTTCCACAGAAACTAACTAAAAAAATACAAGATTCCCACGTTTGAAAAAGAAACTGCAAATCAAATAATATGTATTTAACATTCTAATGCAGCTGAGAAAGCATAACAGGATGCAAAGAATTAGTCACTGCTCATCACAATAAAAAGGCTAATGCCTCGGTTAATGAATTCTCTAGGAAAGGAAACAATTACTGGTGCATTTCATGAATCTCCATTGCTAGAAAGGATACAAACCATCAGGGAGAAAAGATTACTTTTAACCTTTTATTGATTTATTGCCTTTGTTTTTTTCTTTTTTTTTCTTCCTCCAAGAAAGACACAAATTCACATCAAACTAAGCCCATGGACTGGATGTGTACCCCAGAGGTGAAACTGGTTCCTCTGCCACAGATTCCCTACCATTAGAGAGCAGCCCATGATGTATGTCCAAACACCTGAGGTTTAGTAGATTAAAAGTTCTGATCAGTGGAAAACAGAGTGAGCGCAGGGAAAAAAGTAGCCATATGCTCAAAGTGGGAAAGAAAACTTACCTAAAGACATTAAAATGAAAAAAAAAAAAATTAAAAAAAATTAGTAAAAAAAAGTAGTAACATTAGTATAAAAAAATCAGTTAAAAAATTAGTAAAAAAACTAGTAAAAAAATTTGTTAAAAAAAACAGAGACCTGTGATGTGTATTTCTCTGCACTAAAAAGCCTGCTATGCTGTGCATGTGCACACATGCTGCTGGAAGAAAGTATGTTAAGTACTAGGAAAACGGTTTTTTGAGACTGAATACTTGACATTTGAACTGCAAACTTGACTGAGTTTGCACTTAATTTCTTTGAAACTCCTTTTATATCTAATAAGTGGTTCAGTTTTACAGATCTATACTGGATATACCTGACATCCCTCATGTAAGGCATTTTTAAGAAAGGCAAGTATAAATTCATCTAGTAATGCCTTGTGTTAATTAGAATATACATTACAGTCTAAAAGAATGGAAGTTGAAATGTTTAATCAAGTAACTACTACAGATTTTACAAATTTTTTCCTCAATTTCTAGAAAAAGAAAAAAAAGATACTTTGCATGGTTAAACTTCCAGATATTCTGCTTCCATTTATACTCTGGTTGAAAATTCCAAGGATCAAGCTTTGCTACTACAGCTCCTACTCCAGAGATTGTGATAACTCATTACAGTCAGAATAACAGTACCTGGTCTGGGTGGACTGTTCTTCAGTTCAGTGTCCTGGTAAATCTACCTTTTTTAGAAGTACATTTTTTTATTTTTTTTTTAAATTCTACATAGTCACACATAAGTCACAGGTGTATTTCTATTAAAAACAGTCCAAATGCTGGACCATTGCCTTCTCACAGTTCAACAAGTGCTACAACCTAAAAATAGTAAGAGAGTAAACATGACATGCATTTACTCTGCATTTTTAAAATATTTAAAAATATGCTGAATAGTTTAAGTTACACATGAGCATTAGTAGCATTTAAGAATAAAACTTTCCCACATTTCTTGGAGAATTCTTATGTCAGTAGAATTATTCATCTAGTACCTAAAACTTGTAGCAGTTCCTGGGGTGAGAAAAGCTAAACTTCTTTAACAAGTATGTATGGCCATATTAAGAATAACTATTCTTTTTATTCCAGTTGTAAAGATACTGTCAAAATATCTTCCTTGCTTTCTAAGCAATAAAAAAAGTGGTAAGACAGAGATCAAACAAGTGACAAGTTCCAATTACTTCTAAAGTATTTTCCTTTATGTTATAAAATAAGCCAGCTCTGGAAAACTTTGCATCTTTACCCACAGTCCTATAAATCACAGAATAGTCTGGATTGGACAGGACTTTAAAAGATCATCTACTTACAATACTACTGCTGGGGGCAGGGACATTTTTTACTAGATCACATTCCCCTAAGTCCCATCCAACACTTCCAATAATGGGGAATCCATGGGTGCACATCCATTACACACAATGTTACATTTTACAGATTGAAATCAATTTCCAAGTGCTATAAATAGTAGCTATATAAAAGCTATTAGAATATCTACCCGGCAAAACAGAAAGCACTAGTGAAGACTAAAAAAACAACAATGCATAACTATCAGGTTATTTTGCACTGCAGCTCCTTCATCACTGGGCTCCTGGAAACAGCTATCTAGCCTCCAAGGCATCACTGACCGTCTCTGCACAATCAAAACTTTCATATTAGACTAGAGAAATTGTTTAATTGGCAATTCTTTTCCCCACACTTTAGTGTCAATCTACATCTCCTGACATGACATTTCATTAAGACATTTCCAGCCAACTACATTCCCATCTCAATCACAGTAATACAGAGCATTTTCACACCTTGCTAAATTTTACAAGCAATCTCCATCGCAATTACAGGAATGGTTTATGTAGAAGATTAATGCTAGTGGCTGGGATACAGCATTCCTTTGATGCAATTAAGTGTGGGGAAACAAAGAATTAAAAGTACAATTAGATAGTCACATGCATCTGAGACTGACTGACAACTGTGCGTGATACAATATATTGTAACTGACACCAGTGAGCACCACTCATTTCTCAGATTGATTATGTTTTGCCTACATTGAGCATTCAAGCTCATCTCTTTCTTCTGTTTCACAGTGGGAAGGCAAAGGAGAGAACCAGAGTCACCACAGGCTGCCATGGGGTTCGGCAAAATCTGCTTTCCAGAGAAATCAATACAAGGACATTGAGCTGT